>JASDQU010013106.1:138957-163476 GCA_032191745.1 Picea mariana | reverse complement strand
ACGGTTTGAGAGTTATGGCCTTACGAAGTTGGAGGACCCTCATATGTCATCTAGAAGCCCCAAAAGGTCAAAGTAGTCAAAGTGGTTTAAGAGATTTTAAAAGGTAAATAATAAAGTGAAGTGATGAGTGTATTATAATTCAAATTGAATACAAAATAAATTATTTCAATAATAATTTTAATGGAGAAATTAGAAGTGGACCCAACCCTAAAATAAGGAAAGTGGGCCAAGTGACCTAGAAGATGTTTTTAAGGAAGATACTTGGAGAGTATAAATAAGAGGCAAGGCTCTCTCATTTGAATAACACTTGAGAATATTGAATATCTATATGTGTTTGAGGTAACCAAGGATATCTAAACCGGAATTCTGAGTGAAGGTGAAGAAAACAAGGCCAAAATGCAAGGAAGGATAAATTCCTTTGATGGTACTTTCTAAGGTATGTTATTTACAGGTCATCTCACCATTTTCACTATAAATTTTTTTCTATAATGATTCAGATCGTGAAATTGCTATGAAAGTGAGAAAACATATCCAAGTATATTTGAATTTTTTTTTAGCTTGTGGGTCGTTTTATTTTGGGAGTTACACTTTGTGGAAAATAGGGTTTGTGGTCAGTCCTGAAACTAGTCAAAATCAGGGGTTTCGGGTAAAAATGTCATAACTTATTCATAACAGATCCAAATTTAGTGAGATCAAATGTGTTGGTTAGGGTACAATATTTAGTATTCTTTGTAACATTTTCAAATCATTTCATCAAACATTTTGTGCGGGGCATGCTCTACAAGGTCGCTCTCTAAAATAAGCCAGAATTCAACAAGGTATGCCATTTTTGCTATAACTCCTTTTCTGAGAGGTTCCAAGTAGTGAAACTTGGAGTAATTGCATAAAACACACTGAAGAACAGTTTGTATCAGTTTTAGATCTTTATAAATTACAGGTTCAAAGTTACGATTACTTCAAGTTAGGGTTGTTGACTAATCCAAAACTAGGCATGTGAGACTAAAGAAAAGTTTGATGAAAATGCTAGTCTTTTGTTTTTAAAGTTAAGGAAGGTTTGCAGGAATGTGATCATATACACCAGGTCTATTATAGAGCTACAAGTCAGATTTGTATGATGAGATTGATGAGGGATTTTGGTTGTGGTACATGTTGAGTACATGGTTGAGACAAGTAGTTGATGAGTTGGCGCACATACTTGAGGTGTATAGTTGATGATGTTGGTACATATTGATGAGTCATGGTTGATGAGAAGTTGACACATGATTGGTACATACCTGATACATGGTTGGATGCACTTGTTTATGGTACAGGTTGATTATAGGTTGGTGCATGGTTGATGCACTTGTTTATGGTACAGGTTGATTATAGGTTGGTGCATGGTTGATGCACTTGTTTATGGTACAGGTTGATTACAGGTTGAGATACAGGTTGATGCATGGTTGATGCATGGTTTAGATTTATTGGTATAGATTTACAATGATATATCTCACAGTGATAGTGTGACAGTGGTTCCATCATTATACTTCTACTTCAGGGTGGCAGGATGGGGCAAGGACAGGTGGTTGTATCCACCTTCCAGTTGTAGCCTCCTTTTGGTTGTAGCCAGAGAATTGGGGAGTTGGAGCTTCCCTTAGGTTCTAGCCTAAGAAACTAGGGGGTTGGAGCCTCCTTCCAGTTGCAGCTGGAAGAAAAAGGAAGTTGGTGCTTCCAATGAATGTAATTCTTTAAGACATATAAGAAAAAGCATTCCGTGTTTTTCTCCCAATTTGAGTTTCCACGTAAAACACTAGTGTACTGTGTATGTGTGTGATTGTTTATTTCTTACTGCTCATTATTGAATAATAACTCTACATTGATATAACATTTGAAGAAAAAGGATTATAATTACGCTATTACTGATTCACCCCCTCTCTCAGTAATCCAACAATCACTTGGTCAACACTCATCATTCATAAAAAAAATAAAAAAAAATAAAAAATTCAAACTTTCCAAACCCCTTATCTTTGCCTCCAGTGCGCGACTTTCACCCCCACAGGTATGCACATATGCGTGCATTCTCTTCACATCAATGCACAACTGTCACAACCATAGGTGCGCACCAGTGCACACATGTTCTCTACATAGCTGTCTGAGAAACAATTGTGCACGATGCGCAACTGTAATTCCAACAGAGGCGCATCTCATGCGTGCTTGTTTTTCCCACCCACATGCCCCTATGCATGACTGTGTTTAGCACAACCACACATCATGCATGGGAGATGGAATTATACCCACGCATCTCAGCATGGGTATCCTTCTTTCTCCCACGCATTAGTGGGGCCACCCCTAAACCTACCCTAGTATGACCATTCGTACGACCCCTACCTCAAAACTAGAAAGTATCTACTGTGCAGGAGGATGGGACCAATAACTCAAATCTCACAAATCCTAGATCAGTTAGCTCAAGATCTTGCAATCTTTGAAACTCCTCCAATTACTCTCATCAATTCACTATAGAAGCAGGTACAGATGAGGTGGAATTGTGGGCCCCACAACCATATATAGTCCCTTTTCCAAAAATTCCACACTTAGTTACAGGAGCTCAGAGTCTCTGTTTCCCTATCCGTCTTCATCCACGAGATCAAGATCCCGCCATATAAACATCCACATTCTCTAGGTCACCACCTGCACTTGGCCTCGGGGGAGCATTTTTCTCACATCACATCTAGGTATGCATGCTCATGTTAAAAATGACCAAATAACTGTTATATGTTCTTTATCTTTAGATATTGTTCACGTCGCATATTCGATTTTAATGTGTGCAGGTACTTGGTCATCACCAAACAACACAACCCCTTCAGGTATATGATCGACACTAGCATGTAACCATTCCCTCTGAATATCAATTGCACCTCCTAGTCACACCCTTCGATATTCACCTTTAGGGTCTCTACATCCAGCTCTGTAGTACTGTCACCTCTTCTGCATTTTGGTACTGTCACCCAGTAGCACTCTCCCCCACATGATTTGTCCCATTCATAGTTCCCCTTGGTACTTTGACACTCATGATGCTTTCACCCCCTAGGGATGGGAGTCTCGATAGTCTTACGCATTTCCGAGAATAAGCAACATACTCCTTCTCATCATTTTTCTAGATTTCCCAATGGACTCCTAGTTTATCCCATCTTAGTTCTATTTGACTGCACCTCCGTAGTATCATTAAACCTCCATTTCATCCACAATCAGTTTTCCCATCTACAAATTTCCCTCTATTCATTTACCTCATATAGAAACCCACCCATGGGGCCCCCACCCTCCACTAGTTCTCCACACAACTTGCGCCCTCACAGGCCAAGCCATCTTGCAGTGGGGCACCCATTTCTGTATCTATACACTCAGCCCAAATTATTCTTTATTCATTTGGTAATTGTAAAAATCCTTTGTTTCCAAAATTTACTTAGCTTTTTGTCATCACCCTTGACGACCTTCTTTTTCTGGAAACGCAACCCATGTCGCCCTTGGTTGGGGCATCCAGTATCCATTACTCATTCTGACATCATTCATAAACCCCAAGTATCCCACAGTCCACGTACCCATGATCTTTAAGTTTGTCCACTTTGTCACGCCTCTGGCACAATTTCACCCCATGTCTTGTCGACCCCTAACACTAGATACAATTTTACGGTTGTTGCCAATCATCCTTCAAACATACCCCCAACCAAGGGAAGTCTTGAGTCTCACCACATCTTGACTTCGTTCATGTTCCCTATCAATTCCTGATCTTATATTTTGGATTTCATGAAGCCCTTTTCTTCTTGGAGTTGTGTCTCCCTTTTTGTCGACATCAACACAGTTTCCAGAAGGGAGACAATATCTTGACTCTCATTTCCTTTACAATGAGGAGTCTCAGGCGACACAGAGAGAACCATCATTGATCTCTGATGTCGTTGACCCCCATAACATTTGACTTCAACAAAATCTCATGTCACGGTGAATCTTACTTTGCGACTATTGCAGTTGTTTTATATACCAGTCGAAGACCTCTGAATTTGTTAGGCCATCAATTACTACAAGTCATCGACACTTATTATAGGCATCCTTGCCTCTTTTTCAAAGTGTGTTCACCATCAGAATTGTCATCTGTCGTTATCAAACCGCCCCAGAGGGCGCTGCAGTTATCTACATCAACATACAACTTCACTTACCGTCTTACATTTTGTGTAACATGACACGAGCATGGGGCATGCCCGCCTCGTTTGTATACATATTTTATTTTCTCTCCCTAGAGATACATTTGGGTCCCACAATTTCCCCTTTTCCCTCCGACGGGATCGCTCTAGCAGTTCTTATCAACACTCTTCATTACAATGGTACTCTTAGTAGAAGCAACATTGATTTATTTCGGCTATACGTATGCTCCTAGATTCACACATCAAGGGGCATTTGTTATCATTGAAATTTCATTTGCAACATTGCATGCAAATGGTTACAAAAATACAGCAGTGCCAAACAACTATTAGTTCACCTGCAGCACCAAAATTCATTTCCAAGAGGCAAAAACTATACAACCAGGCAAAAATTGACATGCACTAACTCACTAAAGGAAGCGCGTGCACAGTGCATGGGCCAAAGAAGCACATAGAGCGCACAATGCGCCATATGCGCGACTGTGTATGAGAAAATATTTGCACTGCTATGAACGACACATTTATGGTTCTTGTCAGCCCCTCAACCACTTATGGACCAACTCCCAACTTGATTTGACCCTCATATCTGAGCTGAAATCGAATGGGGGGTTATTCAAGGACCAAAGGGTGCCCTAAAGGGCCCCTTGTTCACACCAAGAACTAGTTGAATATTTCCTTGAGGACATTCTATAAATGGAGGCCATGGGTGCACTAATAATTTAATATTTTCATAGTATTGTTATGTTACCTCAATCCTCCCTTGAGAATCCTCTTTTCTCCTTGGAGCATTCTAGCAACATTCCAATAGGCCATTCCACTCACCTCTTGAGGGAATAGGCATTGATTTATTCATCATTTGATTTCTTTTCTACCATTGTAAGAAGAGCTCTCCATTAGGGAACTCAAGAGCCCTCCCAAGGAGGAAGAGGGGACTCATAAGTCCTCCTTTCTCTACGGTGTTTTGCTAACTAATATAGTTGTCCTTTGGTGGCATAATCTTGGTCATTGGTTGATTGTTTTTGGTTCAAAGTTTCTTATGCATTCTAGTTTTATTTCCTTAGTTGTTTTTAGTTTGTTTACTTGTTTATTTCATGTGCTTGGATTGTTTAAATCATGCACTAACCTCTGTCTTTTCTAGCAGGCCCAACTAGACATGCAAGTGCCCTTGTTTTGCTCATCCAAGTGATGAAACAGACACAAACAGACACAACACCTTCCAAATATATTTTCGGTGTCACAAAGGGAAAAATCGTCGGTCATATTATTTTTTATTCAAGGATAAGCATAGATCCTGAGAGTATTACCACCATTCTAAACCTTCCTTCCTCCATCTCCAAGAAAGAAGTCCAATCTTTCATGGGAATTATTAATTTTGTTTGTAGGTTTGTTACTGATTTTGCTGTCATGGTTAAACCAATCCAAATTATTTTGAAACAAGATTGTTCTTTTTCTTGGACATATGATTTCAAGAATGCTTTCCTTAGGATTAAGAAAGAAATCAGCTCTGCACCAGTTCTGGTGAAACTAGATTTTGAAAAAGACTTTATCATATATACCAATGCCATTGAGGAAGCAATTTTTGTTGTCCTATTACAAAGTGATGACCAAAATAATGAAAAACCTGTAGCTTACATGAGCCATTGTTTATCATATGATGAAATCAAATAATATTATATTGAGAAACATGCTTTTTCTCTTGTCAAGGCTATAGAAAAATTTCACCATTTCATTTTGGCAAACATACGTAGGTAAAAGTCCCTTTTCCTACTGTCAAGTTTCTACTTTCGCAAACTTAACTTTCAGGAAAACTTGCACACTATCTTGCCAAAATTTAGGAGCATGATTTGACGATCATGACTTCAAAGACAATCAATGGATGATACTTAGCCCTTCACTTAGCTCAGCACCATGAACCAAGTGAAGAACTTGATGATCAAGATAATCCTCTTTCAACTCTATTTTATATTGAAAATCAAAATCTTGATATATACGAACATCCTTGGTATAAAAATCCGGTGTATTATTTGCAGTATCAAAAGTGTCCAGATGAGATAGATCCTCACCAAAGAAGGAGACTCCACATAGAATCTTCCAAGTATATCATTTTAGGAGACTTTTTGTTTAGGAGGTCTGCAGACGGTTTGTTACTTCAATGTGTAAATGATGAAGAAGCACACACATTTCTACACAAAATCCATGGATCATCAACTTCCATCATTCACATCGGTGGCCATTTTTCTGCTAAGGATACTACTTTTAAGATCATAATAAATGGTTACTATTGGCCTTTAATATTCCATGATTCCTATAAATTAGCAAGATCTTGTGATAAGTGCCAAAAATTCACTGGAAAAGAACACCTTTCTGCCATGCCCTTACAACCTTTCCTCTCAGACTTCCCTTTTTCTATATGGGGCCTAGATTTGATTGGCCCTATCAATCCTCCATCTTCTGTAGGGCATATATTTATTTTGAAAACCATTGATTACTTTACTAAGTTGACCGAGGTTGTCCCTCTTAGACATGCACATGATGAGCAGGTAATTTCTTTCCTAGAATCTAACATCTTTTCCAGATTCGACATATCATTAGAGATCATTACAGACAATGGCCCAACCTTCATTTCTGCAAAATTGACCCAATTTCTGGCTAAATTAGGTGTCAAACATTTTACTTCATATGCTTATTACCCTCAGGGAAATGGAAAAGCAGATTCCACTAACAAGAATTTGGTTAGCATCATAGAAGACAAACCTCGCCAGTGTAACATGCTTCTCACTTATGCTCTCTGGGCAGACTGCACAACCACTAAAGAAAGTACAAGATTTACTCCCTTTTAGCTTGTATATGGCCAAGAGAATATTATGTCTACTGAACTAAAGCTTTCCTCCTTACGGATGTGTTATAGGATGAAGAAGTAAATTCTTCTAATGTTCCCCAGAGGATAAATGCATTGTTAGCCCTTGAAGAACACATAAACTTTGCCTTGGAGAACCTAAAAAGAAGGAAGTAAACAATGAAAAAGTATTTTAACAAATGAGCAAAGGCTATTGAATTCAATATTCATGACAAAGTCCTACTACGAGACTCAGCCCATGCTGAAAGAGGGAGACATTCTAAGTTCCAAAAAATATGGCTAGGTTCTTTCAAAAACGTTTTTATCCTAGGCACAAACTCATACCTTCTAAAGGATTTGGAGGAGCGATTGTTCTCTTATAGTAATAATGGTTCTCACTTGAAACATTATGTGGAACCAACTTGATCAGTAATGTTTTTCTAAACATAACTGTTGTATATAGTCTTTTGTCTTACTGTTTTCCTTTTACTTTGGTTTGTTGATTTTTTAATTTCAATTGTTTGTTTCTCGTAATCATCAAAAATAAAGTCCGGATTAGTTTTTCCATAACAATGTCATTTTGTAAGTGTCGTTGATTGATGAAAAACAAGATACAAACAATTGTCATGAAGTTCTCCTTTCTAACATCGCTGAAATAGATTTTTTCTTTCAATATTGTTGTAGTATAGTTGGTTTTGTCTTTTTCCTTGTTTCTTCTATCCCTTTCTTCCCTTGATCCTGAGATTCAAGATCTTATAAGAAGCATTCTCCTTGAAAGTCTAAAAATCATTATTTGTTACATCTTATTCAATTTTTATGCATATAGGACCAACTCCCCTCATACATATCACTTTCCATAAGTTATTCCCCGAAGTCCCGTCTCATTATTTCCCTTAAACCATTTTTTCCCCCTGTTGCTTAACTAATCTTTTCAACAGTTTTTGATTACTTCTATTGGTCTGTGAGACCAAACATTCTGATTTCTAAATTTGTTGAGAACAAATTTCCCCGTGGAGTCACCAGTTTGTTGATGCCCAAAAGCGCAACATGGAATCCCTGCCTGCAAATAGGTTGCAATGCCTTATTACTTATATATATTTAATAATATACTAAATAGGTGGGACCCTGTTATGTGAATAATAATGAAAGGTGTTTTTATTTGATTGTGCTCATGACTACCTTGAAAAGATGACTCTACAGTTTGAAATTCGAAACCTCTTTCTGGATGAATGGTGAGGTTTATTGGCAATTTATTTTAAAAAGGAAGGGGGGAAAATGTTGTTTTAATGAGCATCTTGGTTTATTCTTTCTACACATATATTTTGACTTGGTGATTCAAAATCCAAGAATGGGCCATATATAGTTATGGCATATTGAACTTATGATATTGTTGTTATTATCATGGAAAATTGTTAAGTTTTATAAGGTGGAAATCCTTCCCTAGCAATGAATGTGGGACATGATATGTATTTGGTGCTAAGTTTCGAGTACGCATATAAAACTTATGAGCTTAATGAAAAGAGGCAAATTAATTTTTTGTATTGAAATGTTATGTGGAAAACGTAGTGTACTATGCACTGGATGTGTTGTGTGCACTCGTACTTGGCTATAGTTGATGGAATTAATGTGAAAAATGACATGCAATTACTGCACGTCTCTCTAACCCTACCTCAAGGTCGCCACCCTCACTTGGTTCACATTTATGTTGGTTTGTTTGGCTAGTGCTGCCTCCGTTTTGCTCGGCCTTGGAAATAATAGTGGTGCTTGTTGGTTTTATGGCATTCTCCTTACATGTATGATGGTTCTTACCTCTCCATTCATGAAATGTATCTCCTTTCTAAATAAAATCATGATGTTGGCTCTTAGATTTTCTTACAGACTATGTTTTCTTTCCGAAGTGTAAATGGATGTATGTGGATATCACGATTGTGCAAATTGCATTTAAGTGGAGGTTCCTCCCTATTGGAATTTAATTTTTTCAAGATGAGAATAGTGTTCGAAACTCATTTTTGTTTGGATTATGTGATTGCATTATACCTAGAATGCATGTTGCTTCTATGCTATGACTATTGGCAAATAATTATGGCAAGTTTTTTGGTTTCACTCATCTCTGGTCATTAAAATTCAAGGGTTTCTTTTTCTCATTGAAACAAAAGAACAATTGTTTTTCTTAATTCCAATACCCAGTCTTTGGAAGACTTGTAGCTCCTTCAAATTACCTTTCAACTATTTTTGAATATATGGGTGTATTTGCCTTGCGACCACCATGAGAGGTCTGTGGAAAGTCTGTTGTGATAAGAGATGGTTAAATGGTTTTTAAAAACCCCTTTTGAAGGTTTCACCTTTGCATTCTCCCAGAGCTTGGTTCTTTCATTGATATGTGGAAATTAAGAGATTCAAACTCTGTTCTTGATGTATGTTATAAGTGATTAACCCGACAGTGGGAATATTGGTTATTTGTGTTAAGTATTGTCTCAATTGTTATTTATCCATGGGGGTTTTGTCAATTTTGAAGTTGTGTGATGTTAAAATAAATGATGAGCACCAATTTCACATGGGGTTTCGAGCCCAGTTTGTTTATACAACAAGTATTGAAGTTGTGATGATGTCTTTATGTGGTGTTCTCAGCCTCCCATGCATGCTTGATGTAGTATGGTTTTAATTGTTTGGAATGACTATGTTAACAATCCCTTATAAAATATCTGCTGATAAAAAGAAAAGGAAGGGGAAATTAAAGTTGAACAGTTTGACGATCCTGGGACTTTCTTGGGGTTTTATATTGGATAATAAAAAAACGACTGTCTTGGATTTGAATTATGAAGCATATTTTTTTTTTTGGAAAATGATGGTAATGGTGATTTTTATTAAATACTATTGCATATGATAGAAAAATAGTCATCTTTTTCCCTTTCATTATCTCACTTTTCGCTCATTATATGCCCACCACCTTTCCAAATACATTTAAAACATTCCATGTTCTATTATTATGAATTTCATTTTTTTTGAAAAGAGAAAGGATTAATAATAAAAGAAAAGGCTAGATGATGATTTGATCCAAAAAGGATCCAGAGAAGACTAAGGATAACTCAAAATTCACAGAAGCAACTCAAGAAGCTCAGAATGGCCTCAACAGATAGAGAAAGGGAAAAAAATCAAAGTCTTCAAATCTTAGTGAAATTTGCATCATCGCGAAGAGCGCATCACAAGATTTCCAACGACATAAACAACTCATCAAACAGAGTTACAGATCAAAAGATATTTGTGGTCAAAGTTTTGGTCAACCTAGCCCAGTGAGCATGGATAAGTTAGCATCCATACTATTGACGTCAGCATCAGTACAGATGACATCATCATACGTACATAGTACATGGCACATGCAGAAGGAAACACATGTCATGATGATGTCAGCATGATGATAAGGCATCACCAAAGGCTGCCACGTGTCAATCAATTTTGGAATTTTTCGGTCAAATTCATGGACCAATGGGAAGGTGCCACATGGCAGTCCTTACAAGCATGTGGAAGACCATACAACCACCCAACATGTTCCATGGTAGGATGACATGGCAGAGGTGACGTGGTTTTCTGTGCAATGTGGTGATGTGGGCCAATGAAAGGCTACCACGTGGCCCAGTGATGGGCTGCCACGTGACAGCGGGCCAATGCCCAAGGATGCCCAACAACCAAAATTTAAAATGGGAAAATAGGTTGGTTGGTGCTAAGCCCAGTCCGCTAAGTTTATAACACAATCCGCCACCAGATCTGACGAAATCCACCAAGCCAAACCATACTCCAAAGTTAGCACGGGCTCGACAACAAACAACACACACACACACACACACACACACACACACACACACACACACACACACACATATATATATATACTCCATGTATTAAAATGGAGGTCCATGGGCTTGACCCCGGAACCTACTCCAACAAATCACTTTAAATATATCTGCCAACTAGCAGGCCAAACGACCTCGTTGGTAAATCCACCCCTAGATTTTATTTAAGAGATGGGTTTTTCCAGAGCTAGGGGGTCAAACCAAGGGTGTGCAACCATACGGATGGGGCATAGAAAACAAGAAATTTCCCATTAATTTATTGTAGGGCTAGACAAGGAAAATGAGAAATTTCCCATGAATTTATTGTAGGGGCATGCATGAAAATTGAGATGAATTTTCTCAAGGGATTGAAAGTGCCAGACTCAGATCAAGGCGTGGAGATAGTCATTTTTGGGTAATTCAATGCCATGAATTTAGTGGTGCTATTTGTTTTCTGATATGAGCAAAGATTTTGCAGCTTAACTCTAGAATGAGGTATACTTATGCATTTTTCCAAATTCCTTTGCTGAGTTAATAAAAAGGCCTACCCATTTGAGAGCAGGACCTGGAGACGTAGTCCACAAGGGACGAACTCCTTTATGAAGTTTTTTGTGTTTATATATGATGCATATGTCTCTTCATTATTGAGTTATTCCTTCTTTATGGTGCACTTCATTTTATTCTCATTTAATACAATTCTTTAATAAGTCACATCAATGAAAAGATCTTGTGTCATGTTGGTATCAGAGCATTCATATTTGACTTGAATTGTTGAGTGTGAATGCTTACTAGGGCCAAGCATAAGCAGGGTGAAGGAACTCTTAATACTTTCAATCCCGAAGTTAGTTGTGCATACCGAGGGAAGAAAATGGCTGAAGAAGACAAGCGAGATGAACACGAGAAAAACTTCCATATGGTATTTTATCGCATGTCAGAAATGGTCAAGCGAATGTATGTAGACTACGAGAAGAGGATGAATAAGAAAGGGAGGAAAAAGGACTCAAAAGAAAATGATAATGCTTCAGTGAATCAAGGGGCTTGAGGAGACCCTCCTGAGTGTCCATCTTCACCATCAAGTTCTAGCTTTTCTTTCTCTGAGCATTCTCATCATTCTCATCATTCTATCCATAAAGCTTATTTTAAGAAACCATTATTAAAGCTTGATGTAAAATTTTCTTTACCTATGTTTAATGGAGATGTTAATCCTGAAAATCTAGATAATTGGATCCGACAGGTTGAAGTATATTGTCATGTTCAACAGATTGATGAAGAGGAAGTTAAAGTGAAATTGGCCTCTCTTTGGTTGGAAGGCACCACTCTCATATGGTTGGAGAGAAAACTTCAGGATAGAAGTAAGTGTGGTAATCTTATTTCCTCACGGTCGGAATTTAAATCAACAATAAGGAAGAAATTTTATCCATTGGGTTATTTACATAAAGCAACAATGGAATGGAAAAATTTAAGGAAAATTAAAGGTCAAACTGTACAAAGTTTCACAAAATAATTTAGGAAGAAAGCTCTTGCATTAAATATTCCTTTGGATTCTTATGAAAATTTAATGAAGTATATTGGTGCACTTTACAGTTATATTCGTCATACTTTACTATTGTTTAACCCCACCAGTCTTGACGAAGTTTGTGTGCTAGCCACTCACCTTGAGAATAGGGGAAAGCATGTTCATGAAGATCCCACAAAGAAATCTTCCAATCTCCCACATAAGTATTTTAAAAAGTTTAAAAGGAAGGACAAAAATAACGCCACTGTAAAGAGGGAAAAAGGAAATCCATCTTGCACTCATTGCAAGAAGAATGGTCATGATGATGAACACTGTTGGAAACTACATCCAGAGAAGAGGCCAAAACAGTTCGGTGGAAAGGGGAATACAAAGACCGTTGCTACAGTGCAACAAAATTTTGGTTCTGATTCAGGAGATGAAGGAAAGATCACATCGGTTGGAGTACAAGGTAAATATTCCCTTCATGCTAGTTCAAATTCCAATAATGAATCTCATGATGATGAAAGAAAGAGAGATGAATTGTTTCACATAAGAGTTGCATCTAAGCACACTAAGATAGATACATTATTTGATATGGGTTCCCAAGTAAACTTGATATCTGAAGCACTTGTCAAAAAGATGGGTCTTGAAACTAAACCACATCCAAAGCCTTATCCTCTTGGTTGGGCATGCGATAAAGAAAAACTTAATTTCACCAAAAAGTGTAGGGTCATATTTTCTATTGCTTCAAATTTGAATGATGAAGTGGATTTGGATGTTGTATCACTTGATATATGTGGCATAGTGTTAGGGAGTCCTTCTCTTTATGATAGAAAAGCAATATTCTTTCGTCATGAGAACAAATATCACCTTACTAAAGGGGGAGTGGAATATATTGTTAGAGACCACAACATGAGGGTAAACACCACACTTGTTAGTGCGAGACAAATGAAGAGAATCATAAACACTAATAAGATATATGTACTCATGGTGGTAAGGGAAAAGGATGTCAGAACATCCGACGCCTTCCAAGGATGTGATCCTTCTCATAAGAAAGAATTAATTGATATTGTTTCTAAGTATGATGACATTTTCCAGGAACCAGATGGATTACCTATTAAGAGGGAAATCCAACATGAAATACATCTTTAGCAGGATTCTCCTCTTCCTAATGTGGGCATGTACATGATGCCAGTTGTAGAGATGACAGAGATCAAAAAGCAGGTACAAGGCTTATTGGATCAAGGGGTCATCGGGCCAAAATCATCTCCTTGTGGTTCTCCGATCGTGATGGTGCCAAAGAAGGATGACACATGGAGAATGTGTGTCTATTACCGAGCCTTAAATAAAATCATGGTGAAAAATAGATATCCTCTTCCTCGTATAGATGATTTACTTGATCAATTAAAGAATGTTGTTTATTTCACTAAGTTGGATTTGTGCAATGGATACCATCAGATCAGGGTTGGAAAACAAGATGGATGGAAAACTGCCTTTAAAACCAAACAAGGATTGTTTGAGTGGTTAGTTATGTCATTTGGGATTTGTAATGCTCCGACAACCTTCATGCGTGTGATGAATGATGTATTCAGGCCATTTCTAGACAATTTTGTGATTGTATATTTAGACGACAATCTTATATTTAGTGGGACTTGGGATGAACATGTAAGGAATGTAAAGAAAGTATTGGATACATTTGAAAGGGAAAAGTTGTATGTAAAATTTTCCAAATGTGAATTTGGCAAGACTGCACTTGTGTACTTAGGTCATATTGTAGAAAAAGGATAGTTGAAAATTGATCCTTCCAAGCTTGATGTAATTATAAATTGGCCTAAGCCCAAAAGTGTAACTGAAGTACATAGCTTCTTAGGTGCAGTCCAGTACTAGAGGAGATTCATTTCAAGGTTCTATTTTATTGCATCTCCTTTGCATGCCTTAACTAATGTGAATAACACTTTTCATTGGGGAGGAAAACAAAAAAGTCCCTTCGACAATTTGAAGGAAAAAACAGTACCGCACCAATATTAGCACTTCCGAATATTCAACAACCTTTCGAGATCAATACAGATGCCAGTGTATGCGCCATGGGTGCATTATTGATGCAATATCGTGATCCTATCTGTTACCATTCTGAAAATTTTAACCAAGTTGTTGTTAACTATCCTACATATGATAAAGAGTTGTATGCATTAGTTCAAAGTGTAAAGAAATGGAAGCACTACGTGTTAGGTAAGGAAACAATCATACATACATATCATTATCCCTTACAATATCTCCAAGCACAAACCAAGCTGCAACAATCTCGACATTACAAGTGGATGGGTTTTCTTCAACAATTTCATTTGGTAACCAAATACAAAAAGGGTACAAGTAACAAGGTAGCTGATATGATTTCTAGACCTCCTATTGTTGCTTCTATTATTTTGAAGAATGCTTCTTTATCTCATGATAGCTATGTGGAACAATATGTAATTGATGAATATTTTAAAGAAGTATTTGAGAAGCTAACCCATGGTGCACAGGTAGAGAACTATTGTTTGCAGGGAAAACTACTCTACCATCTTGGAAAGATTTATATTCCTACAAGTGAACGAGTCCATGTAATACGAGAAGCTCATACTTCTCTTGTGTTTGGGCATTTTGGGGTAGGAAAAACTATGGCTCATTTGCAAAGGTTTTGTTACTGGCCTCAGATGAAATCAATTGTAACTATATATGTAAAGGGGTGTGTGATGTGTTCTACTTGTAAGCCCACTAATAGAAAATTGGGGCTATACTCACCACTTCCCATTCCATCCCATCCATGGGAAAGTATATCCATGGATTTTGTAGGGGGTTTACCAATGTTGAAAAGGGGTCATGACTATTTGTATGTTATAGTGGTAGGTTCAACGAGATGTGTATCTTGATTCCATGTAAAAAGAAGATCATTGTTGAGAAGACTGTTAATCTCTTATTTCAATATGTTTGGGTTCACTTTGGGTTACCCACTTCCATTATCTCAGATCAAGATACTTGATTCCTTGGGGATTTTTGGACAAGCTTGTGGAGAATGATGGACACCAAGTTGAAGAGGGGCACTTCTTTCCACCCATAGATCGAAGGACAGACAGAGGTTGTTAACCAAACAATGGTACTTTTTCTTCGAGGCTACTGCAGCAAGCATCCCAATTTATGGGATGAACATATACCCTATGTGTAACATGCTTACAATCGAGCCTTACATTCCTCCACTTAGTGTTCACCTTTTGAGACATGTTTTGGGTATTTTCCTAAGGTCCCTTTGGACTTGATGTATGGGAGATATTCCGATTCAAATGAAGAAAGAAGTGAAGACAGGGATCACAATTTCATTCAGAGGATCCAACAGGTACACCAAGCAGTCAGGGAACAGTTGGAGAAAAGTCAAGCACAGGGTTGATCATCAGTTCCAGGTTGGAGACTAGGTATGGCTTCACATCAACAAGGAGAGGTTGAAGGGTGGAGGCAAGAAACTCAATCCCATCTGATATGGACCCTTCACTATTTTGGATAAAAGAGGTACCAATGATTTTTGTCTAGATATTCCACCTTATATGCAGATCTACTCAGTTGTAAATGTAGAAAACTTGAAACTTTTTTAGCCTCCCATGATCATGGATCAGGGTGAGGAAGTTTCAATACCTTCAATTGATGAGTTTTCTCCTGAGTACTTGGACGAGTTGAAGGAAGATATCATCTTCGACACGGGGACTTCACGCAGGGCTGATGTTGATTATCTTTGAGTGGGCTTAAAGTGCACACATCTAAGCAAGGAAAAGTGGATTGAGAAGGACAAGGTGAGGGAATTCTTCCCTCACTTATTTGTTGATTGATGAGCTTTTGGTGTTCCAAAAAGCTCTCAGTGGAAAGGCATGATCCAAAAAGGATCCAAATAATACTAAGAATAACTCATAATTTGTAGAAGTAACTTAGGAAGCTCAGAATGGCCTCGACAGACAGAGAAAGGGTAAAAAATCAAAGTCTTCAAAGCTCAGTGAAATTTGAATCATCGCAAAGAGCATGTCTCAAGATTTCCAACGGCGTAAATGACTTGTCAAACAGAGTTACAAATCAAAATATATTCAGGGTCGAAGTTTTGGTCAACCTAGCCCAGTCAACAATGATGAGTTAGCATCTGTACTTCTGATGTCAGCATCAGTACGAATGATGTAATCATTCGTATAGAGTAAGTGGCACACATAGAAGGAGACACATGACATGTTGATGTCAACATGATGATGTGGCAGCACCAGAGGCTGCCACGTGTCACTCATTTTAGGACTTTTTCAATGAAAGCCATGGACCAATGGGAAGGTGCCACATGGAAGAACATACAACCACCCGACAGGTGACATGGCAGAGGTGATGTGGATGTCCATGCAATGTGGTGACGTGGGCCAACGAAAGGCTGCCACATGGCCTAATCATGGGCTGCCACATGGCAGCGGGCAAATGTCCAAGGACGCCCAACAACCGAAATTTAAATTGGGAAAAGGGGTTGGCTGGCACCAACCCCCAGTCTGCTAAGTTTATAACACAATCCTCCACCAGATATAGCGGGATCCGCCAAGACAAACCATACTCCAAATTTAGCACGGGCCCAACAACAAACAACATATATATATACTCCATGTATTAAAATGGAGGTCCGTAGGCTTGACTGTGAAACCTCCTCCAACAAAGCACTTTAAATATATCTTCCAACTAATAGGCTAAACGACCTTATTGGTAAATCCAACCCCCGATTTCAATTAAGAGTTGGGTTTTTCCAGAGCTTGGGGGTCATACCAAGGGTGCACGACCGTACGGATGGGGCACTTAAAATGAGAAATTTCCCATTAATTTATTGTAGGGGAAAGCACAAAAATCGAGACAATTTTTCTCTAGGGTCTGAAAGTGCCACCAGATTCAGATCGAGGTGTGGAGACAGTCATTTTTGGGTAATTCGACGCCACGAATTCAATGGTGCTGTTTTTTTTTTGATATGAGAAAATTTTATGCATCTTAACTCTAGAATGAGGTATACTTATGTATTTTGCCAATTTTCTTTGCCGAGATAATAAAAAGGCCTACCCATTTGAGAGCAAGACCGAGAGACGTAGTCCACCAGGGACGAACTCCATTATCAAGTTTTTTGTGTTCATATATGATGCATATGTCTCTTCATTATTGATTTATTCCTTCTTTATGGAGCACTTCATTTTATGCTCATTTAATACAATTCTTTAATAATTCACATCGATGAAAAGATCCCGGATCATGATTTGTGTTGGAAAATTGGATATGGATACTATTTTTGTTACTTCTGCATTTGCTTGAACAACATTCATGGGTCTCTTCCCATACATGCTACCATTTTATGCTCACTATAATTCCCTTGATCTTCCCAATAACCCTACCACTCCCTGTTCAAATGACAATTGATTGTTGAGTTTTAAGATGTTGATGGATGGATTGCATGTGCTTCTGTGGTGAAAAATAGAGCCAACCTTTTAATTTTATTTAGGTAGAGTATTGATATATGGATTGTTAAGAGTTTTTCATAAAATGTTTGGAATATTTCTTCAGGATGAGTTTCTTTAACAAATGCAAGAATGGTAGAGGTGCTAATAGAGGCAGAGGAAATTGACAAAGGGGCCATAGAAGGCCATGATTTTTGATACATTTTGATGTTGATCCACACGAACTAAATCATCTCTTTCAAGCTGGGTTCTTCAACCTAGTTGTCCATGGGATTCTCTTGCCTCGATCTGAGAGGCCTCCCTTCCAAGAACATCAAAACTTTTCTGGTATCCATGTTCCCCCTCACATTTCTATGCAGCCAGAACCACATGCCAATGATGGCTGGCAAGAGATTGTCCATCATCCTGCTCCTCATCACCATGGTTGACCTATTGTGTCTTTTCCATTACCCTCTCCTCCACAGCTAATAAATCCAAATGCCCAAGCTAATCATGTTGTCTCACCCATACAATCGTCTCATGCAAGTAAGAGGCTAAAAAATGATGTCCCCAGGACAAAGCCAGATAAATGAAAAAGAATGGCCATTGCCTCTAAGTCATCCAAATATTCCTCTGGATCTGTGTCCCCTTGTCTTGTTATAAAAGACAATTTCTCCCATGTTATCAACGAGATCCACCCTCAAGGTTCCAATCAACCTAAGGATGCAACAGAAAGATCAAAAGGGGGCAGTAGTGAAAAGAGGCCAAATGACCCTCACAACAAATATGAGTTTTAAGGATGATTAATATTATTTTCTATTGAAGATAGTCTTTTTGTTTTGACAATGTTTTGGACAACAAATACAAGTTTAGACAATGTTTTGGATAACATGGATATAATGCCATTTTTTGGATATAGTCATGTTGTATTTTGTTGATATTAAAATATTTGATCATTAATATGAGAATGGGAGTTACAACGAGGATGTTTGAATCAAATGTTTAGGGTTTTATACTTCATGTTTTGATTACTATTAAAATAAATTGAAATGAGTCACAAGGGGTCCTACCTATTTAGTTATTATTTAATTATACCATTACTTATATATATATATTATTTATTTGTCTCAACTAATTAGTTAAGCTAATTAAGATCAACTAAAGAAAGGTAGTTAAACTACCATAACTTATTGAGAAGGAATAAAAGATCAATCAAACAAAGAGACATGGAGGGGGAGAATAGAAGGAAAACTTTAGTCATAAGGTTTGCTCTATACTAGTGAGATACTTTCATTTTTCATTCATTCTAAGTTTACTATAAGACTTAACCATCTTGATGACAACAGGGTCTTATTGAGGGCAACAGGATTCAAAACTAAATCATATATTTCAACAACTTGTTTTAAAGGTGTATGATTTATCTTTGGAAGTCTGTGTATTCTTATCTGTTTATGAATTAAATTTCATGACTGATAAAGAATATTTTGTAGATTCAAGTGACAACATTTTGTGGCAAGCTGATCCATATTTTTAAGCTTCAGTTTTCTTTTTTTGTCAAAGTCTTTTTGTATGGTTCCCATCGGAGGCTTCTAAATCTGACTTTGGCCCCTACCCTCGTACGGGTTTGTAAAGAGAATTCAACTTTGTATCTCAGAATGAAATCAATATAAAAATCCGACTTCTGATTTCGGTCTCACATATGTATTTTGATGATTTGGTTCATATCTTGTTTTTATCTCCATGTACATACTCATGTAATTTATGTTTAAGTTTATTTCTTTTGCAAAGAGAATTCAGATTTGTATCTCAGAATGAAATCAATATAAAAATCAAATTTTTTATTTTAGTCTTACATGTATATCTTGATGATGTTGTTCAGATTTTGATTTTATCCTTGTCTCTTATCCATGTACGTGCTTATGTAATTTCTTGCTTATTTTTCTTTCTTTTGCACAATTACATATAATATATAAAACCATCCTTGGTCCCTCGTACTTAATACTTATGGATTAAATGAATTTTTCTTTTAGCTTTAGGCTATAAATCCCAGGTAGCATTCCCAACTATCTTTCCTTATCCCATCAAGATCTGAAAATGCTTGAGTAAGGTCCATCATACCTTTTCCTAAACACCACCATTTTGACATCTTTTTCCACGAAAAACACTTCCTTTTTTTACCTATAATATATATCCATTTTATCTCTTCTATAGTGTTTAAGACTCATTCCTTCACCTCACTCTCATTTTTCTCAAGGTTTATATATTTTCCATTTTATTCTCTTATCTTCTTTTTATAGTTAAAATTAAAAGCATGTTTTATATTATTTGAATTATTTCATATATGTGTGTGTGTGTGTGTGTGTGTGTGTGTCCACCTAGGTCTTGATTGTTGGAGATACTACACAGTCACTTAGCATTTATTATATACACATGTCCACCTATGTCTTGATTGTTGGAGATACTACACAATCAATTAGTATTTATTTTCTTAGGTTGACTAGTCTATGTTGAGGGCGCCTTGGTCAAAGATATTCTCTCCTAGATGAGGGTGCCACATCATCTTCAGTCTTTACTCAGTTGTACTTCAGTCAGACTAGTGAAGTGGTGTCTTGCATGAAAACCTTGGTATTATTACCAAGTGTTGCATGCTCACCTTGGTATCATCACCATGAGGGAACACTTACCTTGGGATCATCACCAGTAAGTCTCTACACATGTGCATGCTATATTCTCTCCTCACTCTACTTGTGATTAGCTAGTTAAATGATGACTACATGACCAATTAACAAGGACTAGGTGGCAGTTCACTCCAGATTCTATTAATGAGTGCTCACATCTCTCTAGATCACTACTACAACGCATTAGTTTTCTCATGTAGAGTATATCATGTGTATTTTTACCTTTCTCTCATTTGGTTAATACAATTCTTTAATCTCTCTCTCTCTCTCTCTCTCTCTCTCTCTCTCTCTCTCTCTCTCAATTTGCAAGATTTGTACAAATTGTTGCTAGCTAGATTATTTGTGCAGGTTTCACCACAATTCTACATGGTATCAAATCCGATAGCTTTCTAAGATCAAGGCACATAGGCACTTTATTTGTAGGTTCAGGAGAAAGATGTAGAAAAAAATAATGGAGTTCTAGTTGACAATTCTTCTCACACCACATAATTATTTCGAGTGAAAGCTAAAAATTCTACATCAGCTGAGATGTAGAGGCTTTTATCCAATAAAAATGGCTAAAGAGGTTGAACCAACATCAACTATCGAAAAAAACAAGTATCTCAACTACATGGATGAGGCCTATGACCTTATTTGCATGTCAATGTCCCCCGAGCTACTATTTCACATTGAATCTTGTACTACTCTAGATGAGATTTGGAAAAAATTGGAAGATCTCTTTAGAAAATAGGATGAGATGAGAGACCACATGCTTGAGGTACAGTTGAATTCCTTAGATCTGAGAAGTTTTGATAAAATCTAGGACTTATTCACTAAGTTCAAGTCCCTTCTTCTTCATCTAAAGGGATATGGTATTGACAAATCAACTCAGCACAATTAGTTAATCCTTTCTATTTATCAAGACTTGGTCTGGAGTATGTTGTGTATGTCTCAACATTCCATACAATGAGAATCACTTTAGGAGCAACGTGGAAAATTCCTACATTGGATAAATTTATTGAGTCCCTAATGCATGAGAAAGATAATCTCATCAAAATGGGGACAATCAAGGGTTCCAATGCACATGCACTTGTTGTGCATGGGAGAAACAATACATTCAATCCAAAGTTCAAGTAGAAAGGAAAGGGAAAGGTTCATTCTGAACACAAGAAGGAAGGAAATTCCAAACCCTTCAATGATTCATGTGGATCCAAAGGTGGAAAGGGAAATAAAGGAAAGACAAAATGCGGTTACTACAACCTATCATCCCAAATCATCATGCATGAAAACAACAATAGATATCATGGTGAAGGCACTTCAACAAAACAATATCGGGGACTACATTCCCGAGAATGCCAAGAAGAAGTCGGGAGACCAACCACCAGACAAAAGAGGTAATTTTCATACTTTAATTGCTATTCATTCTTCTCCCGATGCATGGATATTGGATTCAGGTGCATCCCATCACATGGAAGCCATATGAATTGTTTTATCTTCTATTAATGGATGCACATGTCCTCCCATACTCATGGGTGATGATACCCCAATGGAGGTCACTGAACAAGGGAGACTATAATTGCAACATGGAAGTTTTGAGAACGTATTGCATGTTCCAAAACTCTCCATGAATCTACTCTCTATTTATTAGATAGCCCATTCAGAAACATGAAAAAGGGTGGAATCCACACCTGATTCCATAACTATATATGTAATTCATAATAACTCCAAGATTTTTGTTAGTGAGGTGAATCACTAGTCTCATTTGTATACATTTAGTAAGTTTATTGCTAAGTCTAATTCTACATTACTAATGACTCATGTTGATAATTATGGTAGACTTTGGCATGAGAGATTTGGTAATCGAAACTTCAAGTACTTGCAGAAACTCAACAAACAGGGAATGATCAAAGGATTTCACAACGTACACTTTTCCAAATGATTTTGTGAAGGATGCATTATTGGAAAACTACCTCAAGAGAATTTTGAGAAAGGGAAGGATTGGACAACCTCCTCTACCTTGGAGCTTATCCAAAATGATATAATGGGACTCTTTCCTCATTTTTCCATCAACAAAGTGAGGTACGTGCTTACATTTATTGATGATTTCTCATGACACACTTGGGTGTATTTTCTCAGGAAGAAGTCCAAAGTTTTTGAGCATCTCAAAGACTTCAAAGCTCATGCAGAGACTCATTCTGAGAGGAATATCAAGATCCTTCGCACAGACAATGGGGGGGGAATATGTGAACCAATATGTACAACATATTTGTTCATATGCAGGTATACAACTACAACATACAATACCATACACTCCGGAACAAAACAAGTAGCTGAGAGGAAGAACAGATCCCTCAAAGAGATGGCCACTTGCATGTTGCATGCAATGTATCTTCCTTCCAATCTTTGGGTTGAGGAACTTAACTATGCTAACTACATTTAGAACATATATCCTCATAGATATGTCAAGGACAATATTCCCTTTGAGGCTCAGAGCGACAGTAAATCATAAGTCACTTACTTATAAATATTTGGATCACTCACATGGGATCGCATCCCCTATGAAAATAGGAAAGCATTAGATCCTTAAATCATTGCATGCATACTCATGGGATATCATTATGGTGTGAATGGTTACAGGATGATTGACTCCTCAATGGACAATCTCATTATTGAGTGAAGTGTCCAATTTGAGGAAATGAATGCACCATTGGAGACCGATGAAAAGACCTCTATACTTCCACCTATACCAGACATCATAGATGATGAGTCCACTCATTCAGATCATTGTTCAGATCTAAGTTCCAAATATGATTAAGAAGATGATGAGGGTGCCCATGATGATCATGCAAATGATGAGCCACAACAAATGCCCAAGTGGGCATATACCACCCTAATGGAAGTATGTGACCTTATGGGAGATCCAACGGATCAGAGGAGGACGAGGTCCTAGTTTGAGGAGCCTCCTCATGCACTCACAACTACTGAACCAATTATTCCCATGCATTGCTACTTGTTTCTAGATTCATACCTGCAGACCTATGTACAAGATGTAGGGAATCGCTTCTGGGAAGGTATTATGCAAGAGGAGTACACCTCTTTCCTCAAGAACCAGAATTGGGATCTAGTTCTACTTCCTTCAGACATGAATCTTTTCAAATGCAGATGGGTCTATAGGACCAAGAAGGTAGCATGGAAATAGGTGGGAAAGTACAATACAAGATTGGTTTCCAAATGTTTTCATCATATCCATGGGATAGACTATGATGAGACCTTTTCTCCAATAGAAAATATGGACTCCATCCAATTATCCCTTGCCATTGCAGTATCCAGGGGGTGGGAAGTTCACCAGATGGATGTGAAGAATGCCTTTCTTCATGGGGATCTATTAGAGGATATTTACATGGAGTAGACTGAGGGGTTCATACAATATCATCCTTAGTATGCCAATTGGAAAAGTCACTCTATGGACTCAAGTAGGCGCCTAAAGCATGGCATGCGATGATGGATGTTTATTTTCTTTCTTAGCATTAGTCAGATGTAAATTAGATCCAAATGTATACATGTTGAGAACCTCTACCTCCTTGCTAATATTAATTCTATATGTTGATGACCTACTGATCATAGGAAGTTCGGCTTCATCAATTGCTGCGGTCAAGCATTTTGCACGACAGGTTTTCTATGAAGGACATGGGTCCACTTCAATTTTTCTTTGATCTTGAGGTCATCCAAGATGCTTCAGAAATCAATCTATCTCAAACTAATTATGCCAAGGATATTTTTATCCATTGAGATGTTCCAGGATGCTATTGGAATGATGTCGAGGCACCCCATGGGATAAAAATCAGGATGAGTCTGAAATCCATATGTGTAGTAAGGTAAATGTTGTGCAAAATTTGTTAGGTCTCTCTCTCTCTCTCTCTCTCTCTCTCTCTCTCTCTCTCTTAAAACTCTCATCCTTCAAAGAATGTCATCTCATATGATAAAAAATCTCAACCCCAAGAGGCATATGTCCACGAGTGTTTAAGACAATTAAGATTTCAAGATGAGTGATATAGTGAATTAGAAGAAAAACAAGA
>JASDQU010013106.1:114475-138937 GCA_032191745.1 Picea mariana | reverse complement strand
CAACTGTCACAACCATAGGTGCGCACCAGTGCACACATGTTCTCTACATAGCTGTCTGAGAAACAATTGTGCACGATGCGCAACTGTAATTCCAACAGAGGCGCATCTCATGCGTGCTTGTTTTTCCCACCCACATGCCCCTATGCATGACTGTGTTTAGCACAACCACACATCATGCATGGGAGATGGAATTATACCCACGCATCTCAGCATGGGTATCCTTCTTTCTCCCACGCATTAGTGGGGCCACCCCTAAACCTACCCTAGTATGACCATTCGTACGACCCCTACCTCAAAACTAGAAAGTATCTACTGTGCAGGAGGATGGGACCAATAACTCAAATCTCACAAATCCTAGATCAGTTAGCTCAAGATCTTGCAATCTTTGAAACTCCTCCAATTACTCTCATCAATTCACTATAGAAGCAGGTACAGATGAGGTGGAATTGTGGGCCCCACAACCATATATAGTCCCTTTTCCAAAAATTCCACACTTAGTTACAGGAGCTCAGAGTCTCTGTTTCCCTATCCGTCTTCATCCACGAGATCAAGATCCCGCCATATAAACATCCACATTCTCTAGGTCACCACCTGCACTTGGCCTCGGGGGAGCATTTTTCTCACATCACATCTAGGTATGCATGCTCATGTTAAAAATGACCAAATAACTGTTATATGTTCTTTATCTTTAGATATTGTTCACGTCGCATATTCGATTTTAATGTGTGCAGGTACTTGGTCATCACCAAACAACACAACCCCTTCAGGTATATGATCGACACTAGCATGTAACCATTCCCTCTGAATATCAATTGCACCTCCTAGTCACACCCTTCGATATTCACCTTTAGGGTCTCTACATCCAGCTCTGTAGTACTGTCACCTCTTCTGCATTTTGGTACTGTCACCCAGTAGCACTCTCCCCCACATGATTTGTCCCATTCATAGTTCCCCTTGGTACTTTGACACTCATGATGCTTTCACCCCCTAGGGATGGGAGTCTCGATAGTCTTACGCATTTCCGAGAATAAGCAACATACTCCTTCTCATCATTTTTCTAGATTTCCCAATGGACTCCTAGTTTATCCCATCTTAGTTCTATTTGACTGCACCTCCGTAGTATCATTAAACCTCCATTTCATCCACAATCAGTTTTCCCATCTACAAATTTCCCTCTATTCATTTACCTCATATAGAAACCCACCCATGGGGCCCCCACCCTCCACTAGTTCTCCACACAACTTGCGCCCTCACAGGCCAAGCCATCTTGCAGTGGGGCACCCATTTCTGTATCTATACACTCAGCCCAAATTATTCTTTATTCATTTGGTAATTGTAAAAATCCTTTGTTTCCAAAATTTACTTAGCTTTTTGTCATCACCCTTGACGACCTTCTTTTTCTGGAAACGCAACCCATGTCGCCCTTGGTTGGGGCATCCAGTATCCATTACTCATTCTGACATCATTCATAAACCCCAAGTATCCCACAGTCCACGTACCCATGATCTTTAAGTTTGTCCACTTTGTCACGCCTCTGGCACAATTTCACCCCATGTCTTGTCGACCCCTAACACTAGATACAATTTTACGGTTGTTGCCAATCATCCTTCAAACATACCCCCAACCAAGGGAAGTCTTGAGTCTCACCACATCTTGACTTCGTTCATGTTCCCTATCAATTCCTGATCTTATATTTTGGATTTCATGAAGCCCTTTTCTTCTTGGAGTTGTGTCTCCCTTTTTGTCGACATCAACACAGTTTCCAGAAGGGAGACAATATCTTGACTCTCATTTCCTTTACAATGAGGAGTCTCAGGCGACACAGAGAGAACCATCATTGATCTCTGATGTCGTTGACCCCCATAACATTTGACTTCAACAAAATCTCATGTCACGGTGAATCTTACTTTGCGACTATTGCAGTTGTTTTATATACCAGTCGAATACCTCTGAATTTGTTAGGCCATCAATTACTACAAGTCATCGACACTTATTATAGGCATCCTTGCCTCTTTTTCAAAGTGTGTTCACCATCAGAATTGTCATCTGTCGTTATCAAACCGCCCCAGAGGGCGCTGCAGTTATCTACATCAGCATACAACTTCACTTACCGTCTTACATTTTGTGTAACATGACACGAGCATGGGGCATGCCCGCCTCGTTTGTATACATATTTTATTTTCTCTCCCTAGAGATACATTTGGGTCCCACAATTTCCCCTTTTCCCTCCGACGGGATCGCTCTAGCAGTTCTTATCAACACTCTTCATTACAATGGTACTCTTAGTAGAAGCAACATTGATTTATTTCGGCTATACGTATGCTCCTAGATTCACACATCAAGGGGCATTTGTTATCATTGAAATTTCATTTGCAACATTGCATGCAAATGGTTACAAAAATACAGCAGTGCCAAACAACTATTAGTTCACCTGCAGCACCAAAATTCATTTCCAAGAGGCAAAAACTATACAACCAGGCAAAAATTGACATGCACTAACTCACTAAAGGAAGCGCGTGCACAGTGCATGGGCCAAAGAAGCACATAGAGCGCACAATGCGCCATATGCGCGACTGTGTATGAGAAAATATTTGCACTGCTATGAACGACACATTTATGGTTCTTGTCAGCCCCTCAACCACTTATGGACCAACTCCCAACTTGATTTGACCCTCATATCTGAGCTGAAATCGAATGGGGGGTTATTCAAGGACCAAAGGGTGCCCTAAAGGGCCCCTTGTTCACACCAAGAACTAGTTGAATATTTCCTTGAGGACATTCTATAAATGGAGGCCATGGGTGCACTAATAATTTAATATTTTCATAGTATTGTTATGTTACCTCAATCCTCCCTTGAGAATCCTCTTTTCTCCTTGGAGCATTCTAGCAACATTCCAATAGGCCATTCCACTCACCTCTTGAGGGAATAGGCATTGATTTATTCATCATTTGATTTCTTTTCTACCATTGTAAGAAGAGCTCTCCATTAGGGAACTCAAGAGCCCTCCCAAGGAGGAAGAGGGGACTCATAAGTCCTCCTTTCTCTACGGTGTTTTGCTAACTAATATAGTTGTCCTTTGGTGGCATAATCTTGGTCATTGGTTGATTGTTTTTGGTTCAAAGTTTCTTATGCATTCTAGTTTTATTTCCTTAGTTGTTTTTAGTTTGTTTACTTGTTTATTTCATGTGCTTGGATTGTTTAAATCATGCACTAACCTCTGTCTTTTCTAGCAGGCCCAACTAGACATGCAAGTGCCCTTGTTTTGCTCATCCAAGTGATGAAACAGACACAAACAGACACAACACCTTCCAAATATATTTTCGGTGTCACAAAGGGAAAAATCGTCGGTCATATTATTTTTTATTCAAGGATAAGCATAGATCCTGAGAGTATTACCACCATTCTAAACCTTCCTTCCTCCATCTCCAAGAAAGAAGTCCAATCTTTCATGGGAATTATTAATTTTGTTTGTAGGTTTGTTACTGATTTTGCTGTCATGGTTAAACCAATCCAAATTATTTTGAAACAAGATTGTTCTTTTTCTTGGACATATGATTTCAAGAATGCTTTCCTTAGGATTAAGAAAGAAATCAGCTCTGCACCAGTTCTGGTGAAACTAGATTTTGAAAAAGACTTTATCATATATACCAATGCCATTGAGGAAGCAATTTTTGTTGTCCTATTACAAAGTGATGACCAAAATAATGAAAAACCTGTAGCTTACATGAGCCATTGTTTATCATATGATGAAATCAAATAATATTATATTGAGAAACATGCTTTTTCTCTTGTCAAGGCTATAGAAAAATTTCACCATTTCATTTTGGCAAACATACGTAGGTAAAAGTCCCTTTTCCTACTGTCAAGTTTCTACTTTCGCAAACTTAACTTTCAGGAAAACTTGCACACTATCTTGCCAAAATTTAGGAGCATGATTTGACGATCATGACTTCAAAGACAATCAATGGATGATACTTAGCCCTTCACTTAGCTCAGCACCATGAACCAAGTGAAGAACTTGATGATCAAGATAATCCTCTTTCAACTCTATTTTATATTGAAAATCAAAATCTTGATATATACGAACATCCTTGGTATAAAAATCCGGTGTATTATTTGCAGTATCAAAAGTGTCCAGATGAGATAGATCCTCACCAAAGAAGGAGACTCCACATAGAATCTTCCAAGTATATCATTTTAGGAGACTTTTTGTTTAGGAGGTCTGCAGACGGTTTGTTACTTCAATGTGTAAATGATGAAGAAGCACACACATTTCTACACAAAATCCATGGATCATCAACTTCCATCATTCACATCGGTGGCCATTTTTCTGCTAAGGATACTACTTTTAAGATCATAATAAATGGTTACTATTGGCCTTTAATATTCCATGATTCCTATAAATTAGCAAGATCTTGTGATAAGTGCCAAAAATTCACTGGAAAAGAACACCTTTCTGCCATGCCCTTACAACCTTTCCTCTCAGACTTCCCTTTTTCTATATGGGGCCTAGATTTGATTGGCCCTATCAATCCTCCATCTTCTGTAGGGCATATATTTATTTTGAAAACCATTGATTACTTTACTAAGTTGACCGAGGTTGTCCCTCTTAGACATGCACATGATGAGCAGGTAATTTCTTTCCTAGAATCTAACATCTTTTCCAGATTCGACATATCATTAGAGATCATTACAGACAATGGCCCAACCTTCATTTCTGCAAAATTGACCCAATTTCTGGCTAAATTAGGTGTCAAACATTTTACTTCATATGCTTATTACCCTCAGGGAAATGGAAAAGCAGATTCCACTAACAAGAATTTGGTTAGCATCATAGAAGACAAACCTCGCCAGTGTAACATGCTTCTCACTTATGCTCTCTGGGCAGACTGCACAACCACTAAAGAAAGTACAAGATTTACTCCCTTTTAGCTTGTATATGGCCAAGAGAATATTATGTCTACTGAACTAAAGCTTTCCTCCTTACGGATGTGTTATAGGATGAAGAAGTAAATTCTTCTAATGTTCCCCAGAGGATAAATGCATTGTTAGCCCTTGAAGAACACATAAACTTTGCCTTGGAGAACCTAAAAAGAAGGAAGTAAACAATGAAAAAGTATTTTAACAAATGAGCAAAGGCTATTGAATTCAATATTCATGACAAAGTCCTACTACGAGACTCAGCCCATGCTGAAAGAGGGAGACATTCTAAGTTCCAAAAAATATGGCTAGGTTCTTTCAAAAACGTTTTTATCCTAGGCACAAACTCATACCTTCTAAAGGATTTGGAGGAGCGATTGTTCTCTTATAGTAATAATGGTTCTCACTTGAAACATTATGTGGAACCAACTTGATCAGTAATGTTTTTCTAAACATAACTGTTGTATATAGTCTTTTGTCTTACTGTTTTCCTTTTACTTTGGTTTGTTGATTTTTTAATTTCAATTGTTTGTTTCTCGTAATCATCAAAAATAAAGTCCGGATTAGTTTTTCCATAACAATGTCATTTTGTAAGTGTCGTTGATTGATGAAAAACAAGATACAAACAATTGTCATGAAGTTCTCCTTTCTAACATCGCTGAAATAGATTTTTTCTTTCAATATTGTTGTAGTATAGTTGGTTTTGTCTTTTTCCTTGTTTCTTCTATCCCTTTCTTCCCTTGATCCTGAGATTCAAGATCTTATAAGAAGCATTCTCCTTGAAAGTCTAAAAATCATTATTTGTTACATCTTATTCAATTTTTATGCATATAGGACCAACTCCCCTCATACATATCACTTTCCATAAGTTATTCCCCGAAGTCCCGTCTCATTATTTCCCTTAAACCATTTTTTCCCCCTGTTGCTTAACTAATCTTTTCAACAGTTTTTGATTACTTCTATTGGTCTGTGAGACCAAACATTCTGATTTCTAAATTTGTTGAGAACAAATTTCCCCGTGGAGTCACCAGTTTGTTGATGCCCAAAAGCGCAACATGGAATCCCTGCCTGCAAATAGGTTGCAATGCCTTATTACTTATATATATTTAATAATATACTAAATAGGTGGGACCCTGTTATGTGAATAATAATGAAAGGTGTTTTTATTTGATTGTGCTCATGACTACCTTGAAAAGATGACTCTACAGTTTGAAATTCGAAACCTCTTTCTGGATGAATGGTGAGGTTTATTGGCAATTTATTTTAAAAAGGAAGGGGGGAAAATGTTGTTTTAATGAGCATCTTGGTTTATTCTTTCTACACATATATTTTGACTTGGTGATTCAAAATCCAAGAATGGGCCATATATAGTTATGGCATATTGAACTTATGATATTGTTGTTATTATCATGGAAAATTGTTAAGTTTTATAAGGTGGAAATCCTTCCCTAGCAATGAATGTGGGACATGATATGTATTTGGTGCTAAGTTTCGAGTACGCATATAAAACTTATGAGCTTAATGAAAAGAGGCAAATTAATTTTTTGTATTGAAATGTTATGTGGAAAACGTAGTGTACTATGCACTGGATGTGTTGTGTGCACTCGTACTTGGCTATAGTTGATGGAATTAATGTGAAAAATGACATGCAATTACTGCACGTCTCTCTAACCCTACCTCAAGGTCGCCACCCTCACTTGGTTCACATTTATGTTGGTTTGTTTGGCTAGTGCTGCCTCCGTTTTGCTCGGCCTTGGAAATAATAGTGGTGCTTGTTGGTTTTATGGCATTCTCCTTACATGTATGATGGTTCTTACCTCTCCATTCATGAAATGTATCTCCTTTCTAAATAAAATCATGATGTTGGCTCTTAGATTTTCTTACAGACTATGTTTTCTTTCCGAAGTGTAAATGGATGTATGTGGATATCACGATTGTGCAAATTGCATTTAAGTGGAGGTTCCTCCCTATTGGAATTTAATTTTTTCAAGATGAGAATAGTGTTCGAAACTCATTTTTGTTTGGATTATGTGATTGCATTATACCTAGAATGCATGTTGCTTCTATGCTATGACTATTGGCAAATAATTATGGCAAGTTTTTTGGTTTCACTCATCTCTGGTCATTAAAATTCAAGGGTTTCTTTTTCTCATTGAAACAAAAGAACAATTGTTTTTCTTAATTCCAATACCCAGTCTTTGGAAGACTTGTAGCTCCTTCAAATTACCTTTCAACTATTTTTGAATATATGGGTGTATTTGCCTTGCGACCACCATGAGAGGTCTGTGGAAAGTCTGTTGTGATAAGAGATGGTTAAATGGTTTTTAAAAACCCCTTTTGAAGGTTTCACCTTTGCATTCTCCCAGAGCTTGGTTCTTTCATTGATATGTGGAAATTAAGAGATTCAAACTCTGTTCTTGATGTATGTTATAAGTGATTAACCCGACAGTGGGAATATTGGTTATTTGTGTTAAGTATTGTCTCAATTGTTATTTATCCATGGGGGTTTTGTCAATTTTGAAGTTGTGTGATGTTAAAATAAATGATGAGCACCAATTTCACATGGGGTTTCGAGCCCAGTTTGTTTATACAACAAGTATTGAAGTTGTGATGATGTCTTTATGTGGTGTTCTCAGCCTCCCATGCATGCTTGATGTAGTATGGTTTTAATTGTTTGGAATGACTATGTTAACAATCCCTTATAAAATATCTGCTGATAAAAAGAAAAGGAAGGGGAAATTAAAGTTGAACAGTTTGACGATCCTGGGACTTTCTTGGGGTTTTATATTGGATAATAAAAAAACGACTGTCTTGGATTTGAATTATGAAGCATATTTTTTTTTTTGGAAAATGATGGTAATGGTGATTTTTATTAAATACTATTGCATATGATAGAAAAATAGTCATCTTTTTCCCTTTCATTATCTCACTTTTCGCTCATTATATGCCCACCACCTTTCCAAATACATTTAAAACATTCCATGTTCTATTATTATGAATTTCATTTTTTTTGAAAAGAGAAAGGATTAATAATAAAAGAAAAGGCTAGATGATGATTTGATCCAAAAAGGATCCAGAGAAGACTAAGGATAACTCAAAATTCACAGAAGCAACTCAAGAAGCTCAGAATGGCCTCAACAGATAGAGAAAGGGAAAAAAATCAAAGTCTTCAAATCTTAGTGAAATTTGCATCATCGCGAAGAGCGCATCACAAGATTTCCAACGACATAAACAACTCATCAAACAGAGTTACAGATCAAAAGATATTTGTGGTCAAAGTTTTGGTCAACCTAGCCCAGTGAGCATGGATAAGTTAGCATCCATACTATTGACGTCAGCATCAGTACAGATGACATCATCATACGTACATAGTACATGGCACATGCAGAAGGAAACACATGTCATGATGATGTCAGCATGATGATAAGGCATCACCAAAGGCTGCCACGTGTCAATCAATTTTGGAATTTTTCGGTCAAATTCATGGACCAATGGGAAGGTGCCACATGGCAGTCCTTACAAGCATGTGGAAGACCATACAACCACCCAACATGTTCCATGGTAGGATGACATGGCAGAGGTGACGTGGTTTTCTGTGCAATGTGGTGATGTGGGCCAATGAAAGGCTACCACGTGGCCCAGTGATGGGCTGCCACGTGACAGCGGGCCAATGCCCAAGGATGCCCAACAACCAAAATTTAAAATGGGAAAATAGGTTGGTTGGTGCTAAGCCCAGTCCGCTAAGTTTATAACACAATCCGCCACCAGATCTGACGAAATCCACCAAGCCAAACCATACTCCAAAGTTAGCACGGGCTCGACAACAAACAACACACACACACACACACACACACACACACACACACACACACACACACACACATATATATATATACTCCATGTATTAAAATGGAGGTCCATGGGCTTGACCCCGGAACCTACTCCAACAAATCACTTTAAATATATCTGCCAACTAGCAGGCCAAACGACCTCGTTGGTAAATCCACCCCTAGATTTTATTTAAGAGATGGGTTTTTCCAGAGCTAGGGGGTCAAACCAAGGGTGTGCAACCATACGGATGGGGCATAGAAAACAAGAAATTTCCCATTAATTTATTGTAGGGCTAGACAAGGAAAATGAGAAATTTCCCATGAATTTATTGTAGGGGCATGCATGAAAATTGAGATGAATTTTCTCAAGGGATTGAAAGTGCCAGACTCAGATCAAGGCGTGGAGATAGTCATTTTTGGGTAATTCAATGCCATGAATTTAGTGGTGCTATTTGTTTTCTGATATGAGCAAAGATTTTGCAGCTTAACTCTAGAATGAGGTATACTTATGCATTTTTCCAAATTCCTTTGCTGAGTTAATAAAAAGGCCTACCCATTTGAGAGCAGGACCTGGAGACGTAGTCCACAAGGGACGAACTCCTTTATGAAGTTTTTTGTGTTTATATATGATGCATATGTCTCTTCATTATTGAGTTATTCCTTCTTTATGGTGCACTTCATTTTATTCTCATTTAATACAATTCTTTAATAAGTCACATCAATGAAAAGATCTTGTGTCATGTTGGTATCAGAGCATTCATATTTGACTTGAATTGTTGAGTGTGAATGCTTACTAGGGCCAAGCATAAGCAGGGTGAAGGAACTCTTAATACTTTCAATCCCGAAGTTAGTTGTGCATACCGAGGGAAGAAAATGGCTGAAGAAGACAAGCGAGATGAACACGAGAAAAACTTCCATATGGTATTTTATCGCATGTCAGAAATGGTCAAGCGAATGTATGTAGACTACGAGAAGAGGATGAATAAGAAAGGGAGGAAAAAGGACTCAAAAGAAAATGATAATGCTTCAGTGAATCAAGGGGCTTGAGGAGACCCTCCTGAGTGTCCATCTTCACCATCAAGTTCTAGCTTTTCTTTCTCTGAGCATTCTCATCATTCTCATCATTCTATCCATAAAGCTTATTTTAAGAAACCATTATTAAAGCTTGATGTAAAATTTTCTTTACCTATGTTTAATGGAGATGTTAATCCTGAAAATCTAGATAATTGGATCCGACAGGTTGAAGTATATTGTCATGTTCAACAGATTGATGAAGAGGAAGTTAAAGTGAAATTGGCCTCTCTTTGGTTGGAAGGCACCACTCTCATATGGTTGGAGAGAAAACTTCAGGATAGAAGTAAGTGTGGTAATCTTATTTCCTCACGGTCGGAATTTAAATCAACAATAAGGAAGAAATTTTATCCATTGGGTTATTTACATAAAGCAACAATGGAATGGAAAAATTTAAGGAAAATTAAAGGTCAAACTGTACAAAGTTTCACAAAATAATTTAGGAAGAAAGCTCTTGCATTAAATATTCCTTTGGATTCTTATGAAAATTTAATGAAGTATATTGGTGCACTTTACAGTTATATTCGTCATACTTTACTATTGTTTAACCCCACCAGTCTTGACGAAGTTTGTGTGCTAGCCACTCACCTTGAGAATAGGGGAAAGCATGTTCATGAAGATCCCACAAAGAAATCTTCCAATCTCCCACATAAGTATTTTAAAAAGTTTAAAAGGAAGGACAAAAATAACGCCACTGTAAAGAGGGAAAAAGGAAATCCATCTTGCACTCATTGCAAGAAGAATGGTCATGATGATGAACACTGTTGGAAACTACATCCAGAGAAGAGGCCAAAACAGTTCGGTGGAAAGGGGAATACAAAGACCGTTGCTACAGTGCAACAAAATTTTGGTTCTGATTCAGGAGATGAAGGAAAGATCACATCGGTTGGAGTACAAGGTAAATATTCCCTTCATGCTAGTTCAAATTCCAATAATGAATCTCATGATGATGAAAGAAAGAGAGATGAATTGTTTCACATAAGAGTTGCATCTAAGCACACTAAGATAGATACATTATTTGATATGGGTTCCCAAGTAAACTTGATATCTGAAGCACTTGTCAAAAAGATGGGTCTTGAAACTAAACCACATCCAAAGCCTTATCCTCTTGGTTGGGCATGCGATAAAGAAAAACTTAATTTCACCAAAAAGTGTAGGGTCATATTTTCTATTGCTTCAAATTTGAATGATGAAGTGGATTTGGATGTTGTATCACTTGATATATGTGGCATAGTGTTAGGGAGTCCTTCTCTTTATGATAGAAAAGCAATATTCTTTCGTCATGAGAACAAATATCACCTTACTAAAGGGGGAGTGGAATATATTGTTAGAGACCACAACATGAGGGTAAACACCACACTTGTTAGTGCGAGACAAATGAAGAGAATCATAAACACTAATAAGATATATGTACTCATGGTGGTAAGGGAAAAGGATGTCAGAACATCCGACGCCTTCCAAGGATGTGATCCTTCTCATAAGAAAGAATTAATTGATATTGTTTCTAAGTATGATGACATTTTCCAGGAACCAGATGGATTACCTATTAAGAGGGAAATCCAACATGAAATACATCTTTAGCAGGATTCTCCTCTTCCTAATGTGGGCATGTACATGATGCCAGTTGTAGAGATGACAGAGATCAAAAAGCAGGTACAAGGCTTATTGGATCAAGGGGTCATCGGGCCAAAATCATCTCCTTGTGGTTCTCCGATCGTGATGGTGCCAAAGAAGGATGACACATGGAGAATGTGTGTCTATTACCGAGCCTTAAATAAAATCATGGTGAAAAATAGATATCCTCTTCCTCGTATAGATGATTTACTTGATCAATTAAAGAATGTTGTTTATTTCACTAAGTTGGATTTGTGCAATGGATACCATCAGATCAGGGTTGGAAAACAAGATGGATGGAAAACTGCCTTTAAAACCAAACAAGGATTGTTTGAGTGGTTAGTTATGTCATTTGGGATTTGTAATGCTCCGACAACCTTCATGCGTGTGATGAATGATGTATTCAGGCCATTTCTAGACAATTTTGTGATTGTATATTTAGACGACAATCTTATATTTAGTGGGACTTGGGATGAACATGTAAGGAATGTAAAGAAAGTATTGGATACATTTGAAAGGGAAAAGTTGTATGTAAAATTTTCCAAATGTGAATTTGGCAAGACTGCACTTGTGTACTTAGGTCATATTGTAGAAAAAGGATAGTTGAAAATTGATCCTTCCAAGCTTGATGTAATTATAAATTGGCCTAAGCCCAAAAGTGTAACTGAAGTACATAGCTTCTTAGGTGCAGTCCAGTACTAGAGGAGATTCATTTCAAGGTTCTATTTTATTGCATCTCCTTTGCATGCCTTAACTAATGTGAATAACACTTTTCATTGGGGAGGAAAACAAAAAAGTCCCTTCGACAATTTGAAGGAAAAAACAGTACCGCACCAATATTAGCACTTCCGAATATTCAACAACCTTTCGAGATCAATACAGATGCCAGTGTATGCGCCATGGGTGCATTATTGATGCAATATCGTGATCCTATCTGTTACCATTCTGAAAATTTTAACCAAGTTGTTGTTAACTATCCTACATATGATAAAGAGTTGTATGCATTAGTTCAAAGTGTAAAGAAATGGAAGCACTACGTGTTAGGTAAGGAAACAATCATACATACATATCATTATCCCTTACAATATCTCCAAGCACAAACCAAGCTGCAACAATCTCGACATTACAAGTGGATGGGTTTTCTTCAACAATTTCATTTGGTAACCAAATACAAAAAGGGTACAAGTAACAAGGTAGCTGATATGATTTCTAGACCTCCTATTGTTGCTTCTATTATTTTGAAGAATGCTTCTTTATCTCATGATAGCTATGTGGAACAATATGTAATTGATGAATATTTTAAAGAAGTATTTGAGAAGCTAACCCATGGTGCACAGGTAGAGAACTATTGTTTGCAGGGAAAACTACTCTACCATCTTGGAAAGATTTATATTCCTACAAGTGAACGAGTCCATGTAATACGAGAAGCTCATACTTCTCTTGTGTTTGGGCATTTTGGGGTAGGAAAAACTATGGCTCATTTGCAAAGGTTTTGTTACTGGCCTCAGATGAAATCAATTGTAACTATATATGTAAAGGGGTGTGTGATGTGTTCTACTTGTAAGCCCACTAATAGAAAATTGGGGCTATACTCACCACTTCCCATTCCATCCCATCCATGGGAAAGTATATCCATGGATTTTGTAGGGGGTTTACCAATGTTGAAAAGGGGTCATGACTATTTGTATGTTATAGTGGTAGGTTCAACGAGATGTGTATCTTGATTCCATGTAAAAAGAAGATCATTGTTGAGAAGACTGTTAATCTCTTATTTCAATATGTTTGGGTTCACTTTGGGTTACCCACTTCCATTATCTCAGATCAAGATACTTGATTCCTTGGGGATTTTTGGACAAGCTTGTGGAGAATGATGGACACCAAGTTGAAGAGGGGCACTTCTTTCCACCCATAGATCGAAGGACAGACAGAGGTTGTTAACCAAACAATGGTACTTTTTCTTCGAGGCTACTGCAGCAAGCATCCCAATTTATGGGATGAACATATACCCTATGTGTAACATGCTTACAATCGAGCCTTACATTCCTCCACTTAGTGTTCACCTTTTGAGACATGTTTTGGGTATTTTCCTAAGGTCCCTTTGGACTTGATGTATGGGAGATATTCCGATTCAAATGAAGAAAGAAGTGAAGACAGGGATCACAATTTCATTCAGAGGATCCAACAGGTACACCAAGCAGTCAGGGAACAGTTGGAGAAAAGTCAAGCACAGGGTTGATCATCAGTTCCAGGTTGGAGACTAGGTATGGCTTCACATCAACAAGGAGAGGTTGAAGGGTGGAGGCAAGAAACTCAATCCCATCTGATATGGACCCTTCACTATTTTGGATAAAAGAGGTACCAATGATTTTTGTCTAGATATTCCACCTTATATGCAGATCTACTCAGTTGTAAATGTAGAAAACTTGAAACTTTTTTAGCCTCCCATGATCATGGATCAGGGTGAGGAAGTTTCAATACCTTCAATTGATGAGTTTTCTCCTGAGTACTTGGACGAGTTGAAGGAAGATATCATCTTCGACACGGGGACTTCACGCAGGGCTGATGTTGATTATCTTTGAGTGGGCTTAAAGTGCACACATCTAAGCAAGGAAAAGTGGATTGAGAAGGACAAGGTGAGGGAATTCTTCCCTCACTTATTTGTTGATTGATGAGCTTTTGGTGTTCCAAAAAGCTCTCAGTGGAAAGGCATGATCCAAAAAGGATCCAAATAATACTAAGAATAACTCATAATTTGTAGAAGTAACTTAGGAAGCTCAGAATGGCCTCGACAGACAGAGAAAGGGTAAAAAATCAAAGTCTTCAAAGCTCAGTGAAATTTGAATCATCGCAAAGAGCATGTCTCAAGATTTCCAACGGCGTAAATGACTTGTCAAACAGAGTTACAAATCAAAATATATTCAGGGTCGAAGTTTTGGTCAACCTAGCCCAGTCAACAATGATGAGTTAGCATCTGTACTTCTGATGTCAGCATCAGTACGAATGATGTAATCATTCGTATAGAGTAAGTGGCACACATAGAAGGAGACACATGACATGTTGATGTCAACATGATGATGTGGCAGCACCAGAGGCTGCCACGTGTCACTCATTTTAGGACTTTTTCAATGAAAGCCATGGACCAATGGGAAGGTGCCACATGGAAGAACATACAACCACCCGACAGGTGACATGGCAGAGGTGATGTGGATGTCCATGCAATGTGGTGACGTGGGCCAACGAAAGGCTGCCACATGGCCTAATCATGGGCTGCCACATGGCAGCGGGCAAATGTCCAAGGACGCCCAACAACCGAAATTTAAATTGGGAAAAGGGGTTGGCTGGCACCAACCCCCAGTCTGCTAAGTTTATAACACAATCCTCCACCAGATATAGCGGGATCCGCCAAGACAAACCATACTCCAAATTTAGCACGGGCCCAACAACAAACAACATATATATATACTCCATGTATTAAAATGGAGGTCCGTAGGCTTGACTGTGAAACCTCCTCCAACAAAGCACTTTAAATATATCTTCCAACTAATAGGCTAAACGACCTTATTGGTAAATCCAACCCCCGATTTCAATTAAGAGTTGGGTTTTTCCAGAGCTTGGGGGTCATACCAAGGGTGCACGACCGTACGGATGGGGCACTTAAAATGAGAAATTTCCCATTAATTTATTGTAGGGGAAAGCACAAAAATCGAGACAATTTTTCTCTAGGGTCTGAAAGTGCCACCAGATTCAGATCGAGGTGTGGAGACAGTCATTTTTGGGTAATTCGACGCCACGAATTCAATGGTGCTGTTTTTTTTTTGATATGAGAAAATTTTATGCATCTTAACTCTAGAATGAGGTATACTTATGTATTTTGCCAATTTTCTTTGCCGAGATAATAAAAAGGCCTACCCATTTGAGAGCAAGACCGAGAGACGTAGTCCACCAGGGACGAACTCCATTATCAAGTTTTTTGTGTTCATATATGATGCATATGTCTCTTCATTATTGATTTATTCCTTCTTTATGGAGCACTTCATTTTATGCTCATTTAATACAATTCTTTAATAATTCACATCGATGAAAAGATCCCGGATCATGATTTGTGTTGGAAAATTGGATATGGATACTATTTTTGTTACTTCTGCATTTGCTTGAACAACATTCATGGGTCTCTTCCCATACATGCTACCATTTTATGCTCACTATAATTCCCTTGATCTTCCCAATAACCCTACCACTCCCTGTTCAAATGACAATTGATTGTTGAGTTTTAAGATGTTGATGGATGGATTGCATGTGCTTCTGTGGTGAAAAATAGAGCCAACCTTTTAATTTTATTTAGGTAGAGTATTGATATATGGATTGTTAAGAGTTTTTCATAAAATGTTTGGAATATTTCTTCAGGATGAGTTTCTTTAACAAATGCAAGAATGGTAGAGGTGCTAATAGAGGCAGAGGAAATTGACAAAGGGGCCATAGAAGGCCATGATTTTTGATACATTTTGATGTTGATCCACACGAACTAAATCATCTCTTTCAAGCTGGGTTCTTCAACCTAGTTGTCCATGGGATTCTCTTGCCTCGATCTGAGAGGCCTCCCTTCCAAGAACATCAAAACTTTTCTGGTATCCATGTTCCCCCTCACATTTCTATGCAGCCAGAACCACATGCCAATGATGGCTGGCAAGAGATTGTCCATCATCCTGCTCCTCATCACCATGGTTGACCTATTGTGTCTTTTCCATTACCCTCTCCTCCACAGCTAATAAATCCAAATGCCCAAGCTAATCATGTTGTCTCACCCATACAATCGTCTCATGCAAGTAAGAGGCTAAAAAATGATGTCCCCAGGACAAAGCCAGATAAATGAAAAAGAATGGCCATTGCCTCTAAGTCATCCAAATATTCCTCTGGATCTGTGTCCCCTTGTCTTGTTATAAAAGACAATTTCTCCCATGTTATCAACGAGATCCACCCTCAAGGTTCCAATCAACCTAAGGATGCAACAGAAAGATCAAAAGGGGGCAGTAGTGAAAAGAGGCCAAATGACCCTCACAACAAATATGAGTTTTAAGGATGATTAATATTATTTTCTATTGAAGATAGTCTTTTTGTTTTGACAATGTTTTGGACAACAAATACAAGTTTAGACAATGTTTTGGATAACATGGATATAATGCCATTTTTTGGATATAGTCATGTTGTATTTTGTTGATATTAAAATATTTGATCATTAATATGAGAATGGGAGTTACAACGAGGATGTTTGAATCAAATGTTTAGGGTTTTATACTTCATGTTTTGATTACTATTAAAATAAATTGAAATGAGTCACAAGGGGTCCTACCTATTTAGTTATTATTTAATTATACCATTACTTATATATATATATTATTTATTTGTCTCAACTAATTAGTTAAGCTAATTAAGATCAACTAAAGAAAGGTAGTTAAACTACCATAACTTATTGAGAAGGAATAAAAGATCAATCAAACAAAGAGACATGGAGGGGGAGAATAGAAGGAAAACTTTAGTCATAAGGTTTGCTCTATACTAGTGAGATACTTTCATTTTTCATTCATTCTAAGTTTACTATAAGACTTAACCATCTTGATGACAACAGGGTCTTATTGAGGGCAACAGGATTCAAAACTAAATCATATATTTCAACAACTTGTTTTAAAGGTGTATGATTTATCTTTGGAAGTCTGTGTATTCTTATCTGTTTATGAATTAAATTTCATGACTGATAAAGAATATTTTGTAGATTCAAGTGACAACATTTTGTGGCAAGCTGATCCATATTTTTAAGCTTCAGTTTTCTTTTTTTGTCAAAGTCTTTTTGTATGGTTCCCATCGGAGGCTTCTAAATCTGACTTTGGCCCCTACCCTCGTACGGGTTTGTAAAGAGAATTCAACTTTGTATCTCAGAATGAAATCAATATAAAAATCCGACTTCTGATTTCGGTCTCACATATGTATTTTGATGATTTGGTTCATATCTTGTTTTTATCTCCATGTACATACTCATGTAATTTATGTTTAAGTTTATTTCTTTTGCAAAGAGAATTCAGATTTGTATCTCAGAATGAAATCAATATAAAAATCAAATTTTTTATTTTAGTCTTACATGTATATCTTGATGATGTTGTTCAGATTTTGATTTTATCCTTGTCTCTTATCCATGTACGTGCTTATGTAATTTCTTGCTTATTTTTCTTTCTTTTGCACAATTACATATAATATATAAAACCATCCTTGGTCCCTCGTACTTAATACTTATGGATTAAATGAATTTTTCTTTTAGCTTTAGGCTATAAATCCCAGGTAGCATTCCCAACTATCTTTCCTTATCCCATCAAGATCTGAAAATGCTTGAGTAAGGTCCATCATACCTTTTCCTAAACACCACCATTTTGACATCTTTTTCCACGAAAAACACTTCCTTTTTTTACCTATAATATATATCCATTTTATCTCTTCTATAGTGTTTAAGACTCATTCCTTCACCTCACTCTCATTTTTCTCAAGGTTTATATATTTTCCATTTTATTCTCTTATCTTCTTTTTATAGTTAAAATTAAAAGCATGTTTTATATTATTTGAATTATTTCATATATGTGTGTGTGTGTGTGTGTGTGTGTGTGTCCACCTAGGTCTTGATTGTTGGAGATACTACACAGTCACTTAGCATTTATTATATACACATGTCCACCTATGTCTTGATTGTTGGAGATACTACACAATCAATTAGTATTTATTTTCTTAGGTTGACTAGTCTATGTTGAGGGCGCCTTGGTCAAAGATATTCTCTCCTAGATGAGGGTGCCACATCATCTTCAGTCTTTACTCAGTTGTACTTCAGTCAGACTAGTGAAGTGGTGTCTTGCATGAAAACCTTGGTATTATTACCAAGTGTTGCATGCTCACCTTGGTATCATCACCATGAGGGAACACTTACCTTGGGATCATCACCAGTAAGTCTCTACACATGTGCATGCTATATTCTCTCCTCACTCTACTTGTGATTAGCTAGTTAAATGATGACTACATGACCAATTAACAAGGACTAGGTGGCAGTTCACTCCAGATTCTATTAATGAGTGCTCACATCTCTCTAGATCACTACTACAACGCATTAGTTTTCTCATGTAGAGTATATCATGTGTATTTTTACCTTTCTCTCATTTGGTTAATACAATTCTTTAATCTCTCTCTCTCTCTCTCTCTCTCTCTCTCTCTCTCTCTCTCTCTCAATTTGCAAGATTTGTACAAATTGTTGCTAGCTAGATTATTTGTGCAGGTTTCACCACAATTCTACATGGTATCAAATCCGATAGCTTTCTAAGATCAAGGCACATAGGCACTTTATTTGTAGGTTCAGGAGAAAGATGTAGAAAAAAATAATGGAGTTCTAGTTGACAATTCTTCTCACACCACATAATTATTTCGAGTGAAAGCTAAAAATTCTACATCAGCTGAGATGTAGAGGCTTTTATCCAATAAAAATGGCTAAAGAGGTTGAACCAACATCAACTATCGAAAAAAACAAGTATCTCAACTACATGGATGAGGCCTATGACCTTATTTGCATGTCAATGTCCCCCGAGCTACTATTTCACATTGAATCTTGTACTACTCTAGATGAGATTTGGAAAAAATTGGAAGATCTCTTTAGAAAATAGGATGAGATGAGAGACCACATGCTTGAGGTACAGTTGAATTCCTTAGATCTGAGAAGTTTTGATAAAATCTAGGACTTATTCACTAAGTTCAAGTCCCTTCTTCTTCATCTAAAGGGATATGGTATTGACAAATCAACTCAGCACAATTAGTTAATCCTTTCTATTTATCAAGACTTGGTCTGGAGTATGTTGTGTATGTCTCAACATTCCATACAATGAGAATCACTTTAGGAGCAACGTGGAAAATTCCTACATTGGATAAATTTATTGAGTCCCTAATGCATGAGAAAGATAATCTCATCAAAATGGGGACAATCAAGGGTTCCAATGCACATGCACTTGTTGTGCATGGGAGAAACAATACATTCAATCCAAAGTTCAAGTAGAAAGGAAAGGGAAAGGTTCATTCTGAACACAAGAAGGAAGGAAATTCCAAACCCTTCAATGATTCATGTGGATCCAAAGGTGGAAAGGGAAATAAAGGAAAGACAAAATGCGGTTACTACAACCTATCATCCCAAATCATCATGCATGAAAACAACAATAGATATCATGGTGAAGGCACTTCAACAAAACAATATCGGGGACTACATTCCCGAGAATGCCAAGAAGAAGTCGGGAGACCAACCACCAGACAAAAGAGGTAATTTTCATACTTTAATTGCTATTCATTCTTCTCCCGATGCATGGATATTGGATTCAGGTGCATCCCATCACATGGAAGCCATATGAATTGTTTTATCTTCTATTAATGGATGCACATGTCCTCCCATACTCATGGGTGATGATACCCCAATGGAGGTCACTGAACAAGGGAGACTATAATTGCAACATGGAAGTTTTGAGAACGTATTGCATGTTCCAAAACTCTCCATGAATCTACTCTCTATTTATTAGATAGCCCATTCAGAAACATGAAAAAGGGTGGAATCCACACCTGATTCCATAACTATATATGTAATTCATAATAACTCCAAGATTTTTGTTAGTGAGGTGAATCACTAGTCTCATTTGTATACATTTAGTAAGTTTATTGCTAAGTCTAATTCTACATTACTAATGACTCATGTTGATAATTATGGTAGACTTTGGCATGAGAGATTTGGTAATCGAAACTTCAAGTACTTGCAGAAACTCAACAAACAGGGAATGATCAAAGGATTTCACAACGTACACTTTTCCAAATGATTTTGTGAAGGATGCATTATTGGAAAACTACCTCAAGAGAATTTTGAGAAAGGGAAGGATTGGACAACCTCCTCTACCTTGGAGCTTATCCAAAATGATATAATGGGACTCTTTCCTCATTTTTCCATCAACAAAGTGAGGTACGTGCTTACATTTATTGATGATTTCTCATGACACACTTGGGTGTATTTTCTCAGGAAGAAGTCCAAAGTTTTTGAGCATCTCAAAGACTTCAAAGCTCATGCAGAGACTCATTCTGAGAGGAATATCAAGATCCTTCGCACAGACAATGGGGGGGGAATATGTGAACCAATATGTACAACATATTTGTTCATATGCAGGTATACAACTACAACATACAATACCATACACTCCGGAACAAAACAAGTAGCTGAGAGGAAGAACAGATCCCTCAAAGAGATGGCCACTTGCATGTTGCATGCAATGTATCTTCCTTCCAATCTTTGGGTTGAGGAACTTAACTATGCTAACTACATTTAGAACATATATCCTCATAGATATGTCAAGGACAATATTCCCTTTGAGGCTCAGAGCGACAGTAAATCATAAGTCACTTACTTATAAATATTTGGATCACTCACATGGGATCGCATCCCCTATGAAAATAGGAAAGCATTAGATCCTTAAATCATTGCATGCATACTCATGGGATATCATTATGGTGTGAATGGTTACAGGATGATTGACTCCTCAATGGACAATCTCATTATTGAGTGAAGTGTCCAATTTGAGGAAATGAATGCACCATTGGAGACCGATGAAAAGACCTCTATACTTCCACCTATACCAGACATCATAGATGATGAGTCCACTCATTCAGATCATTGTTCAGATCTAAGTTCCAAATATGATTAAGAAGATGATGAGGGTGCCCATGATGATCATGCAAATGATGAGCCACAACAAATGCCCAAGTGGGCATATACCACCCTAATGGAAGTATGTGACCTTATGGGAGATCCAACGGATCAGAGGAGGACGAGGTCCTAGTTTGAGGAGCCTCCTCATGCACTCACAACTACTGAACCAATTATTCCCATGCATTGCTACTTGTTTCTAGATTCATACCTGCAGACCTATGTACAAGATGTAGGGAATCGCTTCTGGGAAGGTATTATGCAAGAGGAGTACACCTCTTTCCTCAAGAACCAGAATTGGGATCTAGTTCTACTTCCTTCAGACATGAATCTTTTCAAATGCAGATGGGTCTATAGGACCAAGAAGGTAGCATGGAAATAGGTGGGAAAGTACAATACAAGATTGGTTTCCAAATGTTTTCATCATATCCATGGGATAGACTATGATGAGACCTTTTCTCCAATAGAAAATATGGACTCCATCCAATTATCCCTTGCCATTGCAGTATCCAGGGGGTGGGAAGTTCACCAGATGGATGTGAAGAATGCCTTTCTTCATGGGGATCTATTAGAGGATATTTACATGGAGTAGACTGAGGGGTTCATACAATATCATCCTTAGTATGCCAATTGGAAAAGTCACTCTATGGACTCAAGTAGGCGCCTAAAGCATGGCATGCGATGATGGATGTTTATTTTCTTTCTTAGCATTAGTCAGATGTAAATTAGATCCAAATGTATACATGTTGAGAACCTCTACCTCCTTGCTAATATTAATTCTATATGTTGATGACCTACTGATCATAGGAAGTTCGGCTTCATCAATTGCTGCGGTCAAGCATTTTGCACGACAGGTTTTCTATGAAGGACATGGGTCCACTTCAATTTTTCTTTGATCTTGAGGTCATCCAAGATGCTTCAGAAATCAATCTATCTCAAACTAATTATGCCAAGGATATTTTTATCCATTGAGATGTTCCAGGATGCTATTGGAATGATGTCGAGGCACCCCATGGGATAAAAATCAGGATGAGTCTGAAATCCATATGTGTAGTAAGGTAAATGTTGTGCAAAATTTGTTAGGTCTCTCTCTCTCTCTCTCTCTCTCTCTCTCTCTCTCTCTCTTAAAACTCTCATCCTTCAAAGAATGTCATCTCATATGATAAAAAATCTCAACCCCAAGAGGCATATGTCCACGAGTGTTTAAGACAATTAAGATTTCAAGATGAGTGATATAGTGAATTAGAAGAAAAACAAGATAAAAATACAAGGCACTACTGAGAATGAATCTTGTAGCTTATGGAAAAAGAATAATGTGATGTGCAATTAAGAATTCAACAGTTCTGAAAAATGTATATAGATAAGTGAAAACATGCTTCAGGCAATTATGTGTCCTCATACATTCAAACACATGGAGGTACCCTCTTCATATCATTTAAATGCATAAATAAATGACAAGAAATGGTCATTTGTTAAGAGGAAATCATTTCTATTCCACGACTAGACATCATATAGTAAAAATGAATATGGTGCATAATCTGATGCTTGAGATTTTATTAATCAGATCTGATACAAGAAGCCAAAATGGGAGAGGTGGATTTACAAGAACACATACACAGAAAGAAGAGTTATAGACTGAACTATAACTCATGGGATGAATCTCATGAGGCATGGTGCTTTCCCCACCTATCTGTGCTTGAGGTCTGTTGATCAAACAACTTTGAGTATAAGACACTCTTAAATTCCCCAAAGTGATGATTGTTTCAATGAACACCTTATCATTTTTTATACATGCCTTAATTGTGAGAAAACTGTTTGTTGTATCCAATACTGCTTATTGATATTGCCTCTAATTTGTTGAGTAATTTTTACTAGGTAAAAACTATTTTTACCACCAAAGCTAAAACCTATTGATGTGTTGTGAGGAGTGCATCCTTTTTCCAATTGAATTTTTGTTTGGAATATTATAAATGACTCAATTGAATTTGAGTATTTCACTGGACATGTTCAACCTTTGGAAAGTTGTGGTCCTTGGTTAGCTGGAACGACATCTAGTCATTTCCTCTCAACCACTGTCAATCAATGACGCAGAGCACAATTGACTAGCCCTTTGAATCCCATGCCTCAAGCTTCTGCATGGAATTGTTAGATTGTGCAATTTCACCTTAGGACAAAGTACATGACATCCCACTTCTCTTATGTTTGAGTCAGTGTGAGCAAAAAGGGGCATTCCACTCCTTTGCAAAGATAAGAGAAACTCCTCACACATACGTGGTCACGATAACTAATTGGTCTTCCTTGAGGGGAGAGACTGTGCAGGTGGGTCATCTTCTATGACACCTGACATCTGAGTAACTCACCTTTAGAAGTTGAAGTACTCACAAATTTGTTTTTTCTGTTCATGGGGCTTTCACTTATAAGGGATTGACATATACTTGTGAAGGCCTTTAATGGGGTGGAATGGTTTTCTACACATGGAAACAATATCCTGAAATTTGTAGCTTGCTTGGGTATGTGTGTGTGTCCAATGATTCTATTCCTTCATTAGATGCAACTAATGGTATAATGATTGGTCATGATTTCTAGGTGTGAGGCAAAATGTTATGTTATATGTTGTCTCATCCATCATTTGATTTGGTGCACCATCGTTATAACCCACAACTTGTTTTAAACCCCATTCTCTACGCTTTTTGTGGCCACATGTCATCTTCCCTTTGGCTTGGGCCTTTGAAAGTTTGGGAAGAGTGAAAATTTTTGAGTGACATCATTGTTGATGTCAGCATGGTCTCACGAACATGTGGTGGATTTATCTATTCCATGTTGGTTCTTATGTAGCAAGGGAATATGTTATGCATTGTTGGGATCGATGTGTTTTTTCGTGTTCGCAATGGGTCCCATTTTTCTAGGTGGCGGCTTCGTATTTGCTATGACGAGTGCCTTGCTAGCATGCCACCCTGTCACTGGTATTTTTGAGTATCCTTGGTGGAATGCTGAGTGTAAAGAACCAATCTTGTTCTTACGATAGATATCCATCATAAATGGAATAAATAACTGTAATCTATACTGGACAAGAAAATATATTGAATACAAATGTATATAATGAGATAAAATAGATAATATATGACAAATAAATGTACAATGAGAGTGTCAAATATATAGAGAACCTAAAGGCACATATGGTGACCATCCATGAGAGGATGCGTCCCTTAGACAATTAATAAATATTTATTATTATTATTATTATTATTATTATTATTATCACTTAATAATATATA
>JASDQU010013106.1:100422-110647 GCA_032191745.1 Picea mariana | reverse complement strand
TGTCAATCCCTCTATTTTCAATGTTCATTCTTAGATGCATTTTACAATGGGTACCTAACATGGCCTTGGTTGTTGGGACCCATTCATCATTTACACCCTAGTAGTGTTTAGGGGAGGTGTTGGAGATATTACACACTCACATAATATTTATTTTCCTAGGTTGAATGGTCTATGTGGAGGGAACCCCTAGTCATAGATATTCTCCCCTAGATGAGGGTGCCACATCCTCTTTAGTATTTACTCAATTGTACTTTAGTTAGACTAGTGAAGTGTAGTATTGCATGGAAACCTCGGTATTATCACCAAGTGTTGCATGGTCATCTCAATATCATCACCATGAGGGCATACTTACCTTGGTATCATCACCAAGAAGGAACTACACATGTGCATGCTATATTCTCTCCTCACTCCACTTGTCATTAGCTAGTTAATTGATGATTGCATGACCAATTAACTAAGACTAGGTGTTAGTTATTGTAGCTTTGGGAGGTATTCCCTCAAGAGGCCAAGGTGTCAGGCATGAGGGAATATTCATTGGAACCAGATTATCCTTCCATTTAAAGTGAATTTTTCCCTGGAAAAAGGCCAGGGCCTTAGGGACAAGTTGATGGGATTTTTGGGCTTGTGATGGGGTGTCACACCCACAAAGAGGAATAAAATATTCTAATTAATTGTTGAGTTTAGAAGGGATGCATAAACTCAATCATTAGACTCCTATATAAGGAGAGGAGATATTGTGAAAAATCATTGTGACATTGTGATGATGGAGTTATCATAACTGAGTCTGCACTCGTGTTAGGAGGCTCGATGATTTGAGCAAAGGGAAATTCTGCATGGTGGAAAATATGGCCTTGAAGAGAGGAAGTTGCAGGGAGTGACTTGTATAGAGGTGTACATACAATTTTTATGTACTTGTACGCAGATTCCAGTGGGATGAATCACATATGTACGTGGGTTGCAGAGAGAATAATTGCATATTAATGCGGGTTGTAGGAAGGTGAATCATGTATATGGGGGTTGCAGTGGGCATAATAGTGTATGTACGTGGATTGCAGTAAGGTGAATCATGTACAAGGTTTTTTGGGAAGGAGTAGAAGTATAGGATGACATCAACATAAGTACATGTGATGTCAACATGTCGTACAAGTGGTTCTATAACATATTTGTGGGTAGAAGAAATTTCCAAGGATTTGTTGAGGTTTGGTTTTGTGATTTTTTGCTTATTGGAGGACAAGGTTGTCCTCATATTTTTGGTGGATTTGTATTGATTGGGAGGGTTGGTTTGCCCCCATAATTTCTTAGTTTGATAAAGTTACAGAACAAAAATATCGTGTCTCATATGTATTGATGATTCATCTCTGATCTTGTTGTTTCTGCTGCATATATTTTCAGTCAATTATTTTCATTGTAAAATTGTTTAGTGATAACAACTAGGGTTTATTGTTAGTTCACTAGGAAGCAATTTTCATATTTGAAAATTAGTCGCATAGAGTTGCATGTGAAAATTGACACTAGGTAGGCAGTTCACTCCAGAGTTAGTTAGTGAGTGCTCACATCTCTCTAGATCACTACTATGGCATATAAGTTTGTTCGTGTAGAGTATATCATGTGTATTTTTACCATTCTCTCATTTGTTTAATACAATTCTTTAACCTCTTCTCTCCGTCTCTCTCACAATTTGCAAGATTTGTACGAATTTTCACTAGCTAGATTCTCTATGCAGGTTTCACTACAATTCTACATTGATTACAAGAACCTTGCTAATCTTAACCATTATGAAATTGATCATTACTTCCAAGTTAGCATAAGTCAAATCCTAATAATACTTTACAAGGAATAAACCATTGAATGGGAGAGCAAGTGGATCAAGGGAATTTTAAGAAGATATATTAAAAACCAAGAGTTCGAATCTCATTACAAGAATGCTCCACTATAACCAAAGGTTCGATAGTAGACTTTCTCACATGGATCTCGTGGGAGTTGTTAGCAGTTAAACATGAACTTGATTGAGATTTGATCCCACATAAATGCTTAACCGTGGATATACTTGGAGGAACCAATGACCACATCTTTCTTTAGTTGGCGCAGGATGGATTTTATGCTTCAATTGGTCGAGGGTTACACCGATGAATAACTTGCATAATTGTTGGAACCAATTATGCCATATAAGCCAATCCGAGGTGTTGATATTATGTACCTTGGGAGGTGTTTCCCATGTGTTTATGCTCTCCTAAACACATGTCGGAAGTACTATGTACTTTGTGCCTTGTACTTTGTGTTTAATTTCACTTTGACTTAGGAGATTTAAGTAAAAAGTGAAATTTTGTCATTTATGCCTAAAATGACTATTAATTCACTTTGTGGGTGAATTAGAGACATAAAGTGAACTTAGGGAACTTAACCCAAAGTGGGTTTTTGAGTGAGATTCTTTTGGAGAGATCTCAACCTTTGATTAGATGGGAGATGGGATGATATCAACCATCCATATCCTAGGTTTCCTTATGGAGGTTCAAGAGGGGAACAAAGGGAAAAGGAGAGCTCATTCACTCATTTTATCACTTGGATAGATTGAGTTGCATGAGGTGAGGCTAGGTTGGGTGCATGATTTCATCGAGAGAGGCATCTAGCTTGGAGCCTTGTTTATTTACTGAGGAGACTCTAGTGTTGTGGAGGGAGCACTTGTTGAGGAGGGCGCATAAGCAGTGAGGAGGTCTTACACCTGTCAGATTGCAGTGGGATCAATTTCATAGGGAGGCCACACACCTGTGCTTTCCTCATATGCTACACTTCAGTTGAGACGACACCCATTATATGGTATATTGACAACGGGGCTTTGAGCCATACGACTGGAGTCAGAGAGCATTTGACTGATCTCAGAGACACCGAGGTCAGAATGGATATTGATCTTGGAGATGACACATTGGTCAGAGTTGCTGGGATTGTCACAATTACCTTTCGGAGAGATAGCATGCCACCTATATCGTTCAAGGACGTTCTCTATTTCCTTGGGATGAAGAAGAATTTGATTTCAGTTTCTACCCTCCAGGATAGAAGTCTTGAGGTGAATTTTAGAAGCACCGAAGTACTCATTCATCCTCAGGGGACTTCACTTGCCTCAGGACAAGTGATTAGAGTGAGGGATGGGAAACTGTTCAGATTTCTTTTTCAGCCACTTCATGCATTGGCAATGAGCAGCGACAACAACAGAGAAATATGTGAGGTATGGCATTGTAGGATGGCCCACCTACATCATGGATATCTCAGAGGACTGAGAGAGGTTGTGACCGGAGTGCCACAGATCAGTACAGAGCATTAGGATGTTTGCAGAGGGTGTACGCTTGGTAAGTTTACCAAGGCATCGTTCCCCAACAATGACACCAGGTCAGCTGGGATACTAGATTTAGTACACACGGACATGTGAGGGCCCATGACTTGGAAATCCTTGAGTGGTTGTGAGTACTATATCACATTTATTGATGACTACTCAAGGAAGACTTGGATCTATTTCCTGAAGGCCAAGAGTGAGGTCTTCACATGGTTCCAAGAGTTTAGAGATCTTGTGGAGAACCAATCTAGAAAGAGGATCAAAGTCTTGTGGTCGGATAACGATGGTGAGTATTCCTTCAGAAAATTCATAGACTTATGTTCCCAACATGGAATTACAAGACATATGACCATACCATACAACCCCCAATAGAATGGGGTTTTCGAGAGGAAGAAGCGAGCTATTACTGGTGCAACAAGATCCATGCTAGACGATCAAAGTTTTCCTTTGTACTTATGGGCAGAGGCATGTGCTACTATAGTTTACTTGCATAACATGATCCCCTACAGGATACTGGGGAAGATGACTCCCGAGGAGGCATTCACTGGTAGGAGGCCCGATGTCGAGCACATAAAGATATTTGGGTGCTTGACCTTTTCTCATGTCCCATCGGAGAGGAGGACAAAGTTAGACCCCACAACCTAGCAGGGGATTCTAGTTGGATACTCATAGGTGTACAAAGCCTATCGCATCTACATTCTGCCACTTAGGAGAGTGGTGGTGAGCAGAGATGTCATATTTGAGGAGGATAGGGATTTTCAGAGATCTCTTGAGTCAAGAGTCAGATTTGAGGATGATGTAGAGGCACCAATTGATGTATCAGAGCGAGCACATCCTCAGGTTTCAGGTACACCAGTATCAAGGGTGATAGGGTCACCATGCACAGCTTCAGGGTCACAGTCAGAGCATGTTCAATCACAGGGGGAACAAAATTCAGGTTCTCAGAGTGTTGAGACGAGTCCTGAGGTAGTCACTCTTGGGCAGAGAGACCTTACTTCTCCGTTGACCACTTCAGGGAAGAGGAGACCTAGATGGTTTCAAGAGACTCTAAAGGATTCCAGAGAGAATGTAGGGAAGTCCAAGAGCCAGGTCAGAGAGAGAAGACCTCCAGTCATATTGGTAGCATATTTGGCACTAGTGATGAGTATCAAGGATACTGAGCCACAGACATTTGCACAGACAGTGGACCAGAAGGTCTGGAGAGAGGCCATGGTAGAGGAGTATGACTCCATTGTGCATAATGATGTTTGGGAGGTGGTTCTGAGGCCAGTGGGGAAGTCAGTTGTGACTTCCAGGTGGTTGTACAAAACTAAGTATGTTGCAGATGGCAACATAGAGAAACACAAGACCCATTTTGTAGCGCAAGACTTCTCTCAGATTGAGGGAGTCGATTATGACGAGACATTCGCACCAGTTGCAAGATACACCTCCATTATGAGTATCATTTCCATAACAGCAGAGATGGGTTAGAGGATTCACCAAATGGATGTGAAGACTGCATTTCTGAATGGATTTATTGATGAGGAGGTGTACACAGAGCAACCACAGGGGTTTGAAGTGAGTGGTAGGGAGAATCATGTGTGTCTTTTGAGAAAGGAACTTTATGGTCTGAAGCAAGCTCCCTGCGCTTGGTATTCATGCATAGACACATACTTGATTTATATGGGATTCGAGAAGAGCGATGATGATCCTAACCTCTACTACATCATTAGAGGTGAGGACACACTCATTCTCATTTTATATGTGGATGACTTGTTCATCACTGGAGCCGAGGATCTCATAGCTGAGTGCAAGTTGGGACTTGCAGCATAGTTTGAGATGAGTGATATTGTATTGGTGCACTACTTTCTAGGTATGGTGGTATGGCAAGAGGAGGGTCACATATTTCTCGGGCAGGGGAAGTATGCAGCAAATATTTTGAGCAGATTTCAGATGGAGGACTGCAGACCTATGTCTACACCCATGATTACCAACTAGAAGAAGCTTAGTGCTTCATATAGCTAGTTGGTATATGCCATAGTTTACAGGCAGTTGATTGGTTCACTCATGTAACTGGTTAACACCAGACCAGATATTTGTTTTGCCATGAACACTCTTAGCCAACATATGGTAGAGTCAAGGAGTGTTCACATGATTGGGGAAAAACAAGTTTTGAGGTATATTTTTGGGACAATTGATTATGACCTAGACTATATTAGAGGTGATGGAGTCAGTTTGGTTGGCTACACAGACTCAGACTGGGCAGGATGTGCTACTGACAGGAAAATAACCTCATGGTGTTGCTTTGGTTTGGGGTCAGGACTTGTTTCTTGGTTCAGCCAGAAGCCGAAGTCAGTTGCTTTGAGTTTGGATGAGGTAAAGAACATGGCGACCAGTTAGGCCAGTTGTGAGGCCATTTTTCTTCATAATATTTTGGTTGGATTGTTTGGCCAAGAGATGCCACCAACTGTCATACACTGTGATAATCAGAGTTTCATAAAACTCTCTGAGAATCCAGTGTTTCATGACCGGTCGAAGCACATTGAGATCAGGTACCACTTCATCCGTGATTGGGTTTAGAAAGGCACAGTTCAGTTGTAGTATATATTGACTGACGACCAGGTTGCAGATATACTCACCAAGGCCTTGCCAAGGGGAAAACATGTCTACTTCAGAGACAAGATGGGCTTGGTGTGGAACACCTTCCTTGGTAAGAGGGAGTGTTAATATTATGTACCTTGGGATGTGTTCCCCATGTGTTTATGCTCTCCTAAACACATGTGGGAAGTAATATGTACTTTGTGCATTGTACTTTGTGTTTAATTTCACTTTGACTCAGGAGATTTAAGTCAAAACTGAAATTTTGTCATTTATGCCTAAAATGACTATTAATTCACTTTGTGGGTGAATTAGAGACATAAAGTGAACTTAGGTAACTTAACCCAAAGTGGGTTTTTGAGTGAAATTCTTTTGGAGAGATGTCAACCTTTGATTAGATGGGAGATGGGATGATCTCATCCATCTATATCCTAGGTTTCCTTATGGAGGTTCAAGAGGGGTGCAAAGGGAAAAGGAGATCTCATTCACTCATTTGCTCACTTGGAGAGATTGAGAGAGAGCTTGGAGACGAGGTTTGTTGCATGAGGTGAGGATAGCTTGAGAACATGCTTTCATGGAGAGAGGCATCTAACTTGGAGCCTTGTTTATTTACTGAGGAGCTTCCAGTGTTGTGGAGGGTGCACTTGTTGAGGAGGGCACATCAATAGTGGGGAGGTCTTACACCTGTCAGATTACAATAGGATCGGTTTCAGAGGGAGGCCAAACACCAGTGATTGATTACCATGGAGGTTTTTTCCATTCAGATCTCACAGTTTTCATTTGCAGCAGATTCAGTGGATTTGGGAGCATTTATGAGGGGTGCACCTTCCTAGGGCACACCTGCTACATTTGGACTTGTGTTTCAGCTTGGAACAAGCTGCTATTGTAGCAGGTTCATCTATATTGTGTACTTGTTGTATTCCAATAATCCAGGTGGATATCGGTGGCCACCCACCTTTTCTAACTGGCTCAAAACAATTTTCTGGCAATTTTGGTAATTTACTATTTTTAACAGTTTTTCACTTCCGGAGCCGCTTTGAGGCCCTAAACAATGTTTTTGGGAAAACAGGTTGCAATATGGCAGTTCTTCCATATTTCCCCTAAAACGAATCTCCTCTATGATATCTTTCCAACGGGCTATCATATGCCTAAAATGGAGATCTTGTGCAAAAATTACAACCCTGGGAAGTTGTTGAACTAACTTACCAAAACGGGGCCCACATGACTTTTGGCGCTTCATTTCCTAGGGTTAGGTTTTTAGATGTCTAGGGTTTTTTTCATTCATGTTTATTGTAAAAAGGCCTTCAAATACTCATTTTAATCATCTTCTTGCGAATGAGCGCAACCGACACATCTCTTCTCAGAGATAAGCCGCCACCATTCCAACAAGCTTGTTTTCGCTGAATTTTACAATTCAGCAGAAATTTCCTCATCTGATGGGGGAACTCAATGCAATGGAGACCATTGCTTCCTAAGGAGGGAGGGTTGATCCAGGTGGATATCGGTGGCCACCCACCTTTTCCAACTGGCTCAAAACAGTTTTCTGTCAATTTTGGTAATTTACTATTTTTAGTAGTTTTTCACTTCCAGAACCGTTTTGAGGCGCTAAACGATGTTTTTGGGAAAATGGGTTTCAATATGGATTTTCCTTCAATATTTCCCATAAAATGAATCTCCTCGATGATACATTTCCAATGGGCTATCATACGCCTAAAACGGAGATCATATGCAAAAGTTACGACCCTGGGAAGTTGATGTACTAACTTACCCAAACGGGGCCCACATGACTTTTGGCGCTTCATCTCCTAGGGTTAGGTTTTTGGATGTCTAGGGTTTTGGCATTCATTTTTATTGTAAAAATTCCTTTAGAGCCTCATTGTAATCATCTTCTTGTGAATGAGTGCAACCGTCACATCTCTTCTCAGAGATAAGCCGCCACCATTCGAGCAAGCTTGTTTCCTTTGCATTTTAGAATTCAATAGAAATCTTCTCATCTGATGGGGGAAATCAACGGAATGGAGACCATTGCTTCCTAAGGAGGGATTATTGATCCAGTTGGATATCAGTAGCCACCCACCTTTTCCAACTGGCTCAAAACAATTTTCTGGCAATTTTGGTAATTTACTATTTTTAGCAGCTTTTTCACTTCCGGAGCCATTTTAAGGCCCTAAACGATGTTAGCTAGTTCCCAAGTGGCGTCTGCTGGAGTTATATCCTTCCACTGGACTAGCACTTCCTTGATGGTTCTCTGACGTAGGCGACACTCACGCTGGTCCAAAATTTCTTATGGTTGTAGCCAAATGGATCCTTCTTCAACTAACTCTAGAAGGTTGGTTTGAATTTGGCACTTAGCTCCAATCACCTTCTTTAAGCATGAAACATGAAAAATAGGATGTAGCTTCAAATGGCTGGGCAAAGCTAACTGATAGGCGACTTGTCCCACATGCTTGAGCATGGTATAAGGACCATAAAATTTGGGCGCTAACTTCTGACAATGCTCGACCTTGAGGGAAGTTTGCTTGTAAGGTTGCAGTCGAAGAAACACCTGATCCCCTTCTGCAAATTGACGTTCAAANTCACCTTCTTTAAGCATGAAACATGAAAAATAGGATGTAGCTTCAAATGGCTGGGCAAAGCTAACTGATAGGCGACTTGTCCCACATTCTTGAGCATGGTATAAGGACCATAAAATTTGGGCGCTAACTTCTGACAATGCTCGACCTTGAGGGAAGTTTGCTTGTAAGGTTGCAGTCGAAGAAACACCTGATCCCCTTCTGCAAATTGACATTCAAAGCGACCTTGATCTTCTTGTTGCTTCATGTGATTGTGTGCCATGAACAAATTCTCTTTGAGGGTATGGAGAATATCCTCTCAAGCTGTAAGTGTTAGGTCAACCGCCTGGACATTCAAGGCACCTGGTAAGTATGAGAGAACTAAAGGTGGCTTTTGTCCATATACCACTTCAAAAGGAGTCATGCGTGTAGTTGTATGGTATGATGTGTTGTACCACCATTCAACTAGGGGTAACCATTGAGCCCACTGATTTTTCTTTTCCAAAGCAAAACACCTCAAATATGTTTCCAAACACTTGTTGATAACTTCCATTTGGTCATTAGTCTGGGGATGATAAGTTGTGCTAAGATGCAATTTGGTGCCTTGTATCTTGAACAATTCTTGCCAAAAATTGCTTATGAAAGTTGGGTCGCAATAAGAAACAAGAGTGTGGCATGCCATGAAGCTTGAAGACCTGATCCATGAAGATTTGAGCCACCATGGATGCTATAAACGGGTGTTGAAGGGCGTAGAAATGAGCATACTTGGAAAGGCAATCAACAACCACCATGATGATGGATTTATTTCCCGATTTGGGTAAGCTGGTAATAAAATCCATCATCATGGTGGTTGTTGATCACCTTTCCAAGTATGCTCATTTCTATGCCCTTCAACACCCGTTTATAGCATCCACGATGGCTCAAATCTTCATGGATCAGGTCTTCAAGCTTCATGGCATGCCACACTCTCCAGTTTAGTGAAGAATTGGGTGCCACTCAATTCATCCAGGAGGTCATCAATGATAGGAATGGGGAATTTGTCTTTGATGGTAAGTTTGTTGAGGGCATGAAAGTCAGGACACATTCACCAAGAACCTTCTTTCTTCAGGACCATGACCACAGGAGACAAGTAGGGGCTCGTACTAGGGTGGATAACGCCTGCATTAAGGAGTTCCTGGTCCATTTTCTCAATTTCATTTTTTTGGGAAAAGGGGTGACGATACAGACGAATATTGGGAAGAAGGCTTCCAGGTACAAGGGGAATGGAATGATCATGAACACCACGGGACAGAGGGAGGCCTTGGGGAGTGGAAAAGATCGATTGATGTTTATAAAGGATGGATTGGAGGTCTTGCGGTACCGAGGGTGTCTCTATTTCTTGTATGGCATGTAGTTGGGCAATAACACYATAATGACCCTTTTTTAGCATATTTTCCATGCGATGGGAACTAATGATCTCAGGTGAATTGGCGGTGATTCCTTGGAACTTATATTGGTGGCCCTGTCGAATTGCATGGTTAAGTCTTTAAAATCCATGAGAATGGGACCCAAAGTCCTTAGCCAGTCTGCACCCAACACAATGTCACAACCTCCCATGTCGATAGAAAACATATGGGATTTCAGGTGGTAGTCACCAATTTGGAGACACACATTTTCACAACGCCCTCTATATTTCATGGAACCACCATTGGCAATCATGATTTGGAAATTATTGATGTCATGGATGTAGCAATGAGTTTCTTGGGCAATGCGGCGATGAATAAAATTATGG
>JASDQU010013106.1:74405-93592 GCA_032191745.1 Picea mariana | reverse complement strand
ATCTCTGCTTCTTTGTTCCTTTGGCAAAGTCTGTGGCATATGGTTACCAGGCCTCCTGAAACCTCTGCTATCTGTATTTTGGGGATTTCTGTAGATGGGCTTTCCTTCTAATTCCCACCTTTCCATCCTGGCAGAAAGTGATTTTAGCACTCTAGTTGTTTCATTTGTCTGAAGGGGTAAGGGAGAGGAACTAGAGGGGGAGGCCTCAAGCCTCTTCCTCGATATGTTTCTATCAGCAGGGTTCTTGAGTTGGTCAATAGCCAATATGTTAGATTCTACCTCCACGGCTGTGTCCTGCATGTGGGCCAGAGTAGTGGCTCTTCTTTCCCTCAACAGGAGGCAAAAATTGGGATCAAAGGCACTAGCATAAGTGATCTTTGCAGAGGCTTCTGAGGGTTTAATCTCAGCAAGGATTTTATTGTACATTTTATTGAATCTCTTGGAGAAGTCAGAGACAGACTCTCCTTCTCTTCTCTTCAAAGACCCAAACTCTGTCATGTAATACATGAAGTATTTTTTATCTCCCCACTGTCTCAAAAAGGCATTATCCAAAGCCTCGATCCCATCAATAGATCCAGGAGGTAGGGCCTTAAACCATTTCCTAGCCTCACCTTGAAGACTATGGACAAAAATCCTCATCCATACGTCTGCATGCATGATAACATTATCATCTGTAAAACTGTAAAAGGCTTCTAGGTGTTCTTCTGCAGTTATGTCCCCCTCGCCTATAAACTTAGGCAGCTGCTTGAGGTAACCATCTGCTGGAAGGGCATTGAGAGGCTGAGGTAACACAAGGGGAGCATACCTAGTTGCTATAATAGCCTCCATTCTGGTCATAGGGGGATTTGCTCCTGCCATAGGGATATTATGTAGAGGAGAACTCAGAGGAGAAGGAGCTTGAAATGGGGATACTGGGGATGAGCCTCTATGTGGAATGGGAAACAATAGGGGATTTAGGGAGAAGGCTAACAGGCTTAAGTTGGCAGATGCTTATCTTTGTGCAGAAGCGGCAACAGTAACAAGAGGAGGAGTGGTAAAGCTAGGAGTGGAGAAATATTCTATGGTCCTGGGTCTATGCCAAGGTATAGCTTCAGGGGAGAGGGGAGTGACAAGGATTTCTCCCTCCAATCCCAGACCAGGGGGGGAAAACTCAACAGGAACACTCCCAAAATTCAGGAAACAGGAAACTTGAGAAAATGGTCTGCTAAGAAACTGAGGAGGAGAAAATGGAGTTCCTACAGAAGGAGATGGTGGATTACCTGGTTCAGTGGCGAAAGCTTCTCCTTCATAGGCCTTTCCTTTTCTAAGAACCACCTTCGAATCAGTTTCAGGTGTAGCTAGAGGTAGTTGTGGATGGGACCGCATGTGCCTGCCTCTAAAAGACACAATTAACATGGCAGGTTCACCACAGTGGAGTCATCACAATGGAGTCACTAGGTGCACAGTAGCAATCTTCAAAGGCTCTGATACCTGATGCACCTTTAGAATCAGAGGCTCAATGTCGTTCAATTTCGGGGAAAATTTTCAACTTCATCCCCGGCAACGGCGCGAGAAATGTTAGCATCAGAAGTCACTCTTGGATTGTAGTAGGAGCAGAGCCCGACGACCATCAGTTTATGTCACGATTTGTTTATAAAAAGGGGTGATCGAATGGAAGTTAACTCAAAACAATATTTTTCTAACTCTGAAACTAGGCCAGACATGCATGGGCAAGTGAGGTCTTAGATAAACTTCAGACAGTGAGTTGTAGTAAGGGTGAATATGGGGAAGACTTGTATAAGAGAAATGCAAAGGTCTGTTGTAAACATCAAGTTTCTAATAGACTGTAGGAGAAAACATCTAAACGTAAGATCTTCTTACATTCAAACGCAGAAAACCGGAGAATACAACAATGCCACAATAAATCCTTTATCATAACATAATTGCAATAATTCATGTGAATCAGTCAATCATGAACTCCCTCGATATGAGATGAAAATTAGATGGGGTAAGAAAACTGTCTGTCATTAAACAAGAAATCTTACATATAGATGCATAACCAGAGAACTAGAGTGTCTGTTAAAACTTTACAATCGGGAGCTTCGCTCTACCATCGATCCTTTGAAAAATATCAAAATTAAGTATATATACTTCTAAACATTTCCCCAACAGAGGCCTCCTAGACTTTTGGGATGAGGCATCTCTTCAATCAAATCTGGCCTGCACTCCTCTGTCATACGCCACCTTAATTCTGCATGGATCACGCCAGGGGATAGTTGAGCCCTTAAATGTTGAATTAGCATGCGCAGGCTTCCCTGTTGAGTCGAGGACTTAGCATGGCTTCTGTGGCGTTTCGGGGTTCGGGGTTTCGAGATGTGAAATGTCGAGGAGAGCTTACCCCTCGAACTCCTAAATGATGACATGACATGATCGCGCACCATGCGTCCTTTTGGATGGACGACTGAGATAGCATTTGTTATTTAAAAGGGGGCTACCTTCAATCCCAGGCTTGCTTGACGTGACCTAGCGCTAGGACTGTGGGCTCAGCTCCAAAGGTGCCTTCGGCATTTCACTGAATGACAATTTCAGCTGCAGTGTATGGGAGGTCCCCTGTCTCCCGAAATGCCAATCCCCACAATGCCGACTGGCTGCCACCTTTCCCAACTGGATCAGACGACCCAGATCTGTCTTGAAATATGGGTGCTACCTCTTGCGCTAAATCTCGGGCAACTTGGTAGCCCCAAAATCTCAGTGACCATCAATCAACTTTATAGATGGATCTCGGCTTCTGATAACAAAACTTTTCCCGCTCGCTTGATTTGTAACCCGAGATGAGATCCTTTAGTGCTGTGCTTGGGCGCTTCTTGTGCAACCTGCAGAGCTGGGTACTTTTGTGCCCAAGACAAAAATTGCTGCTAACAGGATGTATATGAACCACTAATCCATGGTGCTAAAGTGGAAGAGTTAGATTATCATGTACAAGAACTTAGTTACAACACTATTGTTATTGTCCTCAAATGTATGAAACTATGTCCAAATATGTAAAAGGATGTGTCATGTGTGCCACTAGAAAAACAAGTAACAGAAAATTGGGTTTGTATATGTCTCTTCTGGTACCTTCTCATCCATGGGAAAGTGTGTATATGGATTTTGTAGGGGGTCTGCCTATGTCCAGGAAACGTCATGATTATCTATATGTTTTTGTGGAGAGATTTAGCAAAATGTGTGTTTTGGTGCCTTGTAAGAAAAATGTGATAAGAGAAAAGACTGCACATTTGTTCTTCCAACATGTTTGGGTTCATTTTTGTTTCCCACATCCATTGTTTCTTATTGAGACTCTTTATTTCTGTGGGAATTAATGGACACTAAGATTCAAAAGAGAACTACTTTCCATCCACAAATCGATGGACAAACCAAAGTGGTCAATAGGATAGTGATACACTTACTCCAAGAATATCCTAACAAGCATCCTAATTTTTGGGATGAACAATTGTATTATGTACAAAATGCTTGTAACAGTGCCATACATTCTTCTACACAAAGGTTTCCTTTCGATACATGTTTTGGATATTTTCCTAAGTCTCTATTGGACTCCATTTTTTGGAAAGATTCAATGGCATATGGATGTAATGATGCAGATAAATCCAAGAAGTTCATCTAAAATATCCAATTGGTTCATCAATCCATACATGAATAGTTGGAAAAGATCCAAGCCATGTATAAGGCTAGGAATGACGAGCATCAAGTTGATCATCATTTCCAAGTTTGTGATCAAGTTTGGCTATACATTAGCAAAGAATGCCTTAAAGGTGAAGGTAAAAAACTCAAGCCAATCAGGTATGGTCCATTCAAAATCTTGGAAAAGATCAGTGACAATGCTTTCTAGTTAGAGTTACCTGCATATATGTAGATTTATTCCATGGTTAATGTTGAAAACATGATACTATATTAGCCTCCTATGATCATGGATCAAGGTGACAATGTTTAAGTTCCTTATGTTGATGATTTTTCTCCTGAATATCTTGGTGAGTTGTGGGAAGATGTTATTCTTGACAGGAGTGTGAGGAATTCATGAAGAGGATATGTGGAGTATCTTTGTGTGGGTATAAAAGGAATGCATCCAAGTAAATCACAATGGATGGAAACCATAAAAATGAGGGAGTTGTACCCTCAATTATTTTCTGAATAAAACATGACTTTTGGTGGTCCAAAATATTCTTAGTGGGGAGGAGTGATCTAGGATAATCTGATCCAATCAGATTTCAAAGCCATCATTTGAGGATTGAGATGCTACAAAAAGGAGCAAGTTTTTTCCTTTTATTTAAAAATGGGATCCACAAATCAAAGGAGTCGAATCTTTTGTTCATCAATCATATTTATGAGTCCATGTGACCTAGTTCAAGTTTACCAAAAATAAAAATACAATCCCGGTGTATTACATGGTGGATTTGGAGGGATTTTGAAATATTCCTTTCTAGACTCTGTGTACACTATACATTTGGAAAATCCACCAGGATATGCAATGATGGAAAATTATGATGAAATTATTGTCAAGATGATTGAAGATATGTTGTGAAGGAACCCTCATTGAGGAGAATTTCAATTGTCCCATCCTTTATAAAAAAAATCTCGATATACTTGTGGAGATATCTCTTCATTGATGGTGGTGTTTGGATGACTGATCGATCATAGTATTGGAGAATGTTTCCAAGATTCTTCAGTTAGGAAAGAGCATGAGGCTTGAGAATGAGGTTGAAGTTGAGTTGTATTGATAATAAGGGATTGAGAGAAAGACATCCAAATCATCAAAGCCAATAATATGCCCCTGTTGTCATAGATAAGAGAATTGTGAGAAGAAATCCCTTCATCGGGGAAAATGACAAGAAAAACATGTCTTCATTTATAGGAAGAACCAATTTTATCTTCCTATATAACATTAGAGAGTTATTATATATTGAAGGCCATTGGTTGATGTAAAATGGATATATTCCCCCTTCTTAATGGATTCATTCCTCAATTGAAGCGAACCCAAAGATGTATCCCATGCAGGTGAATTCCATTGACAATTGTTAAGTATTGCTTGTGTTTTCAATCCTCATTTTTAATTTTTAGTCATTTACATACTGTAACTTTATTTCATTCATCCAATCTCTTTAACGAAATTATGAGAAATTGAGAAAAGACCAAAATTAGTAGAAGTTTGTGTTTTAGCACTAAGTTTCAAAGCAACATATCCTACCAAATTCAAGGTATGGGGAGATATAATGCATGACAAAGCATGGATGTAAATTTGGGATTCCTCATAAGGAGACTCTTGAGTAGGTGCTTCATCAGGAAGGGTTGTAATATTCATCATATCCAACTCGGTTGAATATCCATGTAAGATTGTCTTGAAAGTGCCAAATGGGGGTTATATCAATGACAAATACATTTATTCCCTTGGAAAAAATTTCATTACAATCATAGTAAAGACCCTGACATTGATGTTCTACAATTTGTTTCAAAGTCAACTTGTGGACCCTAAGGCATTGAGAAGGATGTGGGGGAGGCACCAATGGAAGACATAGCCATTGAAAAAAATTGGGATGTTTGGTTTGGGTAGTTACCACCACCTATATCTTCTCAGTTAAAGGAGAGTCTTGCAACCAAGTAGTTGGTTGATATATATTGATTGGTTCTTTGATCTCCTCCTTGATATCATTGATAAAAAAATCCTTGAAAAAACCATTAGTCATATCCTCTATCCTGATTTCGAATATCTCAAAGGAAGTAATAAAATATTCCATTATGTTGGTTTGGTGCAAATTAGTTAGAATCCGTAAAAAATTAGTTGCCTAGGAATGGTCTAGGCATGCCTAGGACCTTTACATGTAGAAAGATAACCCTTTATTATTATTTCAAAAGGGGAGAAATGTTGAGCAACCTCTTCAAGGGAGAAACCTCCAAATTATTTATGCTCCAATATAATAATAATCCTTGACACAACAAAATATATCATCCTACCTGTCTAAATTATTTCTCACTACCAAAATCCTAGCCACTAGCGATCCCAAGATTAATGTGTACCAACTACCTAGTTGACCCGATTCCATAAGGGTGACCATTTACCTTAATTAACCACATGTTAATTACCCGACATGCCTTATTCAAAGAGGATAGGAACATACATTAATTAAATAACTTATAAATGCCCATATCTAGGGAGGTTAGGGTAGGACTCTAATAGGTTTTCCAATGAGAAAAAGGATATACAATCAAGACCTCAAGTCTATAACCATTAGCCATACCAAGTCAATGTAAGGAAGAGATCTCATGGATTTTATCACAAATCTACCCACGTTTGAAGGGAAGAATTTCATCATGGTAATGTTGGGTCAACTCACAAGATATGTCCATTTTTTTTAACCTTCTAATCCTTTTAAAGTAAGTATGGAAGTTACAACATTCATGGAAACAGTTCATAAGCTAAATGGAAAAACTTGAGATTATTGTAAATGACAAAGATCTATTTTTAACTATTAATTTTTCGACTGGTTTGTTTTCTTATTCGTTACTCAACTTGCTCACAACTTCTCTTCCCATCCCCCAATCTGATTGAAAAAATGAGGTTATGAATAAATGTTTGGAAGGTTATCTTTATTCCTTTGCATCTAATAAATAGTCATAATGGGTCAAGTAGTTACCTTTGGTATAATGGTGGCACAATTATTACTTTCATACTTCATCCATCATGTGATTTTTTCTAGCACTCTACAAATATCCTCATTCATCTGTCGCATCACCCCTAAGAGGGAACCCTAAGGTTCAAGTAGTGGAGGATCACGTCCAACACCAACAAGAGGTTCTCCAACTATTTAACGACAACTTTGCTATAGCACAAAACATGATGAAACAATAAAAACAATAAGAAAATCAACATCACAACGAAAGACACTTTGATGTGAAGGATTGGGTATTTTTGAATCTACAACCATACTAATATATCCCTCAAGCAACAAAAGAAGGAAAATAAATAAGCAACCAAGTACTATGATACCTATAAGGTGTTTCAAAAGATTAACAACATGGATTACAAATTGAAGTTGTCTCCTTTTTCATGTGTTTCTTGTTTAAAGAAGGTAATTGGTGACAATATCCTAGTTATGAGTATTTTTCCGTTGCTTGATGAAGAAGGAAAAATCATACTAGAACTTGAAATAGTCATAGAAACATAGATCAAGAAATTAAGGATCCCTAGCAATTATTGAGTACCTCATCAAGTGGAAGAAGCCACAAATATAAGATTCAACTAGAGAAGATGAGTTCTTCATACATAAGCATCCACAATTGATTAGTGTTGAGAGTAATGTTTGTTTGAATGGGAGGGGCATGTTATCTTCCTAGTCATAGCCCTCATTGATGATCATTACATTAATTATAGTTATGTCGACTTAACATTTCTTTCTAGCCCTCTTTGTATCATATATATACATCAAGGAGACTCATTTGAAGGATCATATTAACATGTGCATTTGATTAAATGTCTTGTAATAAGAGGGAAAAATGTCTTGTAATAAGAGGTTTCCCTAGAAGAATATTTTTATGCATTCACTCTTTCACTTGATTTAGGCATCGAATCACTGAATTAGGTATTTTGTATGCTTATTTGGCTATTTGTTCTATAACAACAAGACATATTTACTTAGTATATGCATCTAATAAAAATGCAAGATGATTTTAGGGTGCATATGGAAGTTAGCTCTAGATGTGGAGTTAGATTGTAAATGAATAATGGACTAGAGGTAGTACACATATGCTATTGAAGTTGTTATGATTAGGCTCAAGGACCAACAAGATTCAATAGCATTGTTTGTAAAAGAATATGGGGGTATTTATAAGGTAAGATTAAGTTATAAAATCTCTCTTCAATTGGAAGGGATCAAATTTGAGGAATGGAATTGGCACTTGATGTGGAAATTTAAAGCACCTTTAAAGCATAGAATATTGGTATGGCTCCCATGTATAATCGAGATCTCACGTGGGAAATATCTAAGGGAGATCATGGCAAGGTCTTTGGTTATATGTGCATTATGTAGAGAACATAAAGAAAGTGAATCACCTCGATTTTTTTCCTATCATTTTATAAGAGAAGTTTGGGTTGATGTTATAACATTATCATGTGGCAAAGGAATATGGGAGGGATCATCTATAGGGAAAGCCCTTGGATATTGGATAGACGAGGAAGATGTTAGGAAGCACTTCCATTAATTTCCTATCTTTGTCTTATGGGTTTATTGTTGACAAGGAATACCTCTCTTTCTTAAAAAGTTTTTTTCTACTAGTTTACTATAAAATTCATGATGCATTCAAAGCATATGACACTTCTAAAAAGAAATAAAAAACAAAGGATGATACTTCCCTTTCATATTTACATGGTTAAACCATATGACTTCTTTGATGGATATTCTCAAGGGAACCCAAGGGATGGAGGGGTAGAAGGAGTCATACAATTTTCATATTCTTAGTGGGTTACTTTCAAATGTAGGCTAGGGAGATGTGTTAATAATGATGCATAGTTAAGGGAAACCTCTATGTCACTAAAGTTAACCCTAGAAAAAATCATCTGGCACTTATAGTGTTTTGGAGATTGAATTAGTTTATCTTATAGATGGGTGGTTCTTAAGGAACCTAGAATTAATCAGAGCTACTAGAACTATTTGAGATGTCATGACTATATTTTAGTCTCTTTCATGCACACATGTGATAATATGGAGGTGGACCAACTAGCAAAGTAAGGTTGGGCTTCTTAGAATTGTTGATGCTTTTAAATTATATCTAAATAAAATTTTATTCTTGAGTGTTTTTTAATTTATGTTTTATATATGAATTTTATATAATATAACTTTTCTTATTTTAAGTAATGGGAAAATATACAAATTCTATGTACCACAATGATATATCATATTTTTTCCCTTGGAAAAAAGAGTAATTTTATTTCTTGGTAGAAAGAAAATTACATTCTATAGATGCTTACTAACATGCATTGTTGAGCCTTTCAAAAGGACACATATGATATAAAAAATCCAAAAAAGGGGACTTTTGAAATATAACAAAAAAGTATGTTGATATTGTGTTGCAAACCAACCTGCCACATATCTAAAAACTGGTAGATAGAAATGATAGAGTGAAATCACACCAGTGGATCCACTCAATTGTTCCAGACATGAAAACTGTAGATAGAACACCACCCAACCACATATAGGATATGATCATATAAAAAAAACATTTACAAAAAAGCAAGGTGTCCATAAAAAGATCATAAATAAGGATAAGGATCTTGTTGATCCTCAATGAAAGGTCTATGATAGTATTCCTGAATGATACCATCCAAATCCTCCACAATGTTCCACTGGACCTGCTACATCTGGATCCTTTCTTTTAAAATTTGATCATCTACCATATTCCTCTCCCTGTAAACCTATTGAATGAAGGAGGCATTAAAGGAGTCCACCAGCCCATAAATGCCTTCAAGGATCGAAAGTTAAAGTATGTTATGATAATGTTGTGATTTTTTCACCCATTTTACAATAGTTTGTGAATCCCTAAAAATATGGATAGATGTTGTTGGTCCTAAGGTTTGTACATGACTACTAAGGGCGGAGATAGGCCACCTCCGTTTTTGGAATGATTGGTTCTTAATAATTTTTTTTTTGTTTTGTTTTGATGATCAATTGATAGATGAAGTTCAAGAGCAGGGGTTTATTTGGACTATTCCACAATATTCAATAAAATGTTTCCCTTAGCTAGTGGCATGCATTATGCTATAGCAGATACAATAAATTAAGTAGAACAGAAACACTAACAAGCATACAATTTGTTACTTGCAGCTGGAAATTTTAGATCTAACACATTGCATTAAACCTAACACAATATTTGGAATACAATTGTCAATGGGTTAAAGAGAAAGAATATTTTCTCTTCAAGACATTCAACATGCATCCAAATAAGAAGAAAAGACAAGTAAGATTGAGAAAAAGACAGTATGTTCACCAGAAATTATAATCACTAAGTAGAAAATTTTGTAGATCTTTACACTTCATAATCCAAATCTATGTCCTGATAGCTTGATACCCCAAAAAGTTGAACCTTTTTTTACATTCACATATTCATTTATTTATCCATCAAGATGATTCGAATACATATCTCGGATCTAAGTTCTAGAGTTAAACTCTGCATTACATTCAAACCTGTAGATATCAACTTCACCATTCAGTGCTGATTACAATTCATGAACAATTCTTTAAACTAAGTGAAGTAGAGTTTAAGTGCTAGTTTATAGGGATAACTCCCCTTTTCTGGCCCCATAACTTTGACCTAATTAAAACATTGTTCTTTATCAAAAAGACCCTTTTTACAACTGGCTGTAATATCTCTAACTAAAAAAAAAAGATTATATCATTGTAATTGGAGTCACTTCTGATAACAAAAGTGTATGAGTTGCACCACACAATTCTATTAATGAACTAAAAGTAAATGATATCTTCAAATAAACTACAAGAAATTTGGAACAAATTTCCTTGAAATCTATCATTGGTCTCTTGACTGCCATCCACTACTACCAGTTTCCCTGGAAATTTTAAAATTGACCAAAGATTTGGAATACTCTGCCACTTGTGTACTCATTGTATTCATGCCTCGAAATACTAGTTACCTGAGAATGTGGATCTAATTCCTGGGGATGAAGATTTGCTGCTGATTATTTTACTTGAAATACTCAACCCCTGATTTTGATGTTCTTTTCGTATGGATATAATATCTTTGTCAATCTCAAAGTTTACAATAGATTTATTTGACTTAGTATCAAGACCATAAGTTTTCACATCAGTTGCAGCAAGAACATGGTAAATCCCTCACTTAAACTTTTGTAGAACCTCCATACGAGAAGTTTGATCCTTATCTTCAATGCTTGATTTTTTCAAATTGTTGGTGATGATTGGGCATATGAAAACAATATTATGAAAAAATTGTTTTGATCAGACAATAATTTCTCCCAAATCGTTGATAAATTTGGAAACCCGCTCGCGAGTAAGGTAAATGGACCCATTCTTGAAGTGGGTTTTTAACATTTTTAGAAGATTCACTAGGGTTTGATAACTTGAATGTATCTTTGACTATGAACTTCTATCCATATTTTATTCGATTGAGGCCAAATAGAAATTTGTATGTGTATCTCTGTACTTGGACAATTTTACCTTCATCACTTATCCCCTCATCATCGTTGGGACAAAGCACTGGCATGCTTTATGCTTCATGAATTATCATCCATTCATATGAGATATACACTAATTTAAGAACATGACAAATGTTTTTATGATGATGAATTTGATGGCATGATCTCATGATTTCATGCTAAGTATTGGCTTTGAAAATTTCCTTGGAGATTGGGTTAACAAGAAACCAATATTGTTCATACATTATAAAAATTATCATACAACCAAAAAGATTTTAAAATATTAATTTTTATATTTGTTTGACTCTGATGAACATCAAGGAGAAGAGACCAGATAGAGGTTTGAAAGACAATGGCTCAATAAAATATGATGCAAAGGATAGAGAGCTTAGCAAAAATGACGCTTGTAGAAATGGAGGTTTTTTCATATTGCAAGAATGGCAACATTCTTGCAATCATGTAGGTTTAGTTATTAACATTGGCTCCATCTTGGGGATATCACTTCCTTGTGAGGTTCTAATAACAACATACCATTGTGCCTTCTTCCAAATCCTGCCACTAGAAATTGTAACCTGCTCATCATGATTTGAAAACAACAGTGTTGAAAATAACTCACTAACTGTAAAAGGACTGTCTTGCAAATTGAGAGTCGCTTGTACCAGTGTCTCCATTGGGCTATGGAGTCTTATTCATTTTTTTCTACTGCACACCAAACAAACTAAACACTACATTGTTCTGTAAGTTAGTCACACACTACAAACCAGGCTGAAACTGAAACTTCTTCACCAATGCCTTCATTGGTCTTATGGAGTCATTATTACTGACTGAAAACTGACAATTACATGCTTGAAATGGTGAGCTTATTTAACAAACTGCCTACTCCTAACCAACAAAAGTAAAATTGATCATGTAATATGAAATTTCCAGTGCAACCATGTCAGCTAATGCTTCATCATATGGGCTCTTTGCATGCCTTTGATTAGGATAAAGAAAACTTCAAACAATAGAAACTTATCAAAAAATTGATTCCAATACTTACAGTTCAACAATTTTGTCCCCAAAGCATTAAATAAAGAAAATTATTGGTTGCATTCTGACTCCATGTAGATGGCCATTAGATCTTGAAGAATCTGACAAATCTCTGAGTGATACAATGGACCAAATGGTTGATCTGTAATTTTTTCTTCATTTGCGAGACCAAAATCCCCCTGACCTCCATGAAATAATTCATGAACATCATATGCTTCATAACAATCAAAGGAAAAAAACTTATCTAGAATATGTTGACATATTTATGGTGCAGAATATTCTTTATCAAATTTTTTATAAGCACAGTAATCATTGGAATGGGAAGGCAACAAATTGCTTTCATCAACTTCAAAAGTAGGGACATCATGTATAATGAAATCTGCATCCAATTGGATTCTCTCTTCATCTCCCTCATTGTCTTTGAATGAATCAAATGCATAGTTTCCATACACAAGTCCATTTATAGGATATTATATATGTGCTAATGTAGAACTATGTTTGTCTGAATCTTCCTCATACTCATAAAAAATAGGTGTATCTTGATTGAATCTTTGAGTAACAACTTGGTCTGTGCCCAAAATATTAGAAACATCTAATGTAAAAGAAAATGTGTCTACCATATGGTTGTCATAAAATCCACTTGTAAAATTATCATTCAAGTCTTCCTCCACATTTTCAATAGAACTATTTATTTCAACAACAATTCCTTTTTCATCCATGATAATTGAACGTTAAATATGGAGCTCAAATTCCTCACAGCAATGCTAAAAAAGAAACTCATTAGAAAAATATCTCTTGCAATGGTTATGAAAGGAAGCATGGAAATATTTTAAAGAAGATATACTGGAAGGAGGTAAGGATCGAAACCATTCTCGTCCCTTTCCCTCTAATGAGTACATGAACATTTTCATTAAGACATTCTCATGATGTATGCCCAATTGATACATGAATTCATGAAATTCAAGAAAATGATCCATGGGATTGTCATCTCTATCTTCTCTAAATTTGGGGAAGAAACATCCCCACTCATTTATAGTAGGAACAACATTCAAAAAACTAGGAACAACAGAGAAATTAAATGGAGAAAAACTTTGAGCCAAAATAGAAGCCATTCAAGTCTATGACATCTTGATACTTTGGAGCCATTACTGGATTCTTTAACCATGGATTTTCCAAGTGAATGATTTGCAGTCTAACTGTGTCTGGATTTTTTTCACCATCAAAAACCAAATCTAATCGTTGTCATTCTCCCAAGGAAATATTGCTTCGTTACTCCACTCCCTAGAAATGACACTAGAAGATATTGGTCCTAAGGTCTACACCTGACTTTTAGGGGAAAAGCTAGGCCACCTCAGTGGTTGGAATGATCGGTTTTTAATAAGTTTGGTTTGTTTTGTTTTGATGGTTAGATGATAGATGAGGTTCAAGGGTAGGGGTTTAGTTGGACTATTCCACAATATTCACTACAATGTTTCCCTTATCCATTGGAATGCATTCTGGTGTAGCAGATATAAGAAATAAAGTAGAGCAAAATCACTGACAAGGATACAATTTGTTACTTGCAGCTAGAAATTTCAGATCTAACACATTGCATTAAACCTAAAACAATATTTATAATACAATTCTCAACAAGTTGTAAACAAATTAGTGGAAAGAGAAAAAGTATCTTCTTTGCAAGACATTCAACATGCATCCAAATAAGAAGAAAAGACAAGAAAGATTGAGAAAAATATAGTCTATTCACCAAAAATTATATTCACTGAGTAGAAAATTTTGTAGATATTTACACTTCATAAGACAAAACTATGTCTTGATATCTTGATGCCTGTTATGAAGAAAATCTCTCTATGGCTAGGGGAAAACCACAACAAACAGAAATGATTGCAGAAATCAACTCTATTATCAAGTATGCTATATAAACAAATATTCTAGCAAGACAAATTAAAAGGCCTACCTCGTCCAGACGTTCGATGAAGTCCACCATTGAGCACTCGACCCAAAGCAATACACCTGCAACTACTCCTCAACAACCAAGCAAAGAAAACATATGGTGATAATATATGATGTTAGCACATTCAATAGCATAATCCATTAACATACATAACAAATACACCCATGGAATAATAATTCAAATATTTTCAAGATATCAATTGGACGAGAAAAAAGTATTTCTATTAATATATGATCAGCAGAAGTGAATAAGTTATAGACTTCCATGTCGGCACGGTTCAGAACTGAGAAACTAAATTCCTTCTAGCTGGGCCTCCGCCACTTCAATCCTCCACCAAAGGCAAGCTCATAGAAGAGAGACAATGAAGTTCTCAATCAATAAGGGAAGATCTTGGGGGTTGAACATTGTGTTTAGACTTAAAGGAAAAAGGAGTGCAGACTCAATGTGAAGTGAATAATTCCTCTAGAATAACTTTTCTCTCAAAGTTGAATTCTTTCTCCTCTTTTCCATAGCTCATAATTGGGCCATTTATAGCCTTCAAGTGGAACTGAAGGGTCGAGTTGGAACATTTCCAGTATATGGAAGGCCAAGGCTCATTGATCTCCTATCATGACATGGAAACCTGACACCATTTTTCATTTTTGGGCACATTTCCTGATGTACGTGGGTTGTAGTGGTGAAACCTGTGTATACGCATGTTGTATAGTAGGAAAGGTGCGTATATGTGGAAAAAATTTATTTTTAGCTCTAGGATTTGCAAAAAGGGATGAGAAGTCTGCATAGGGAAATGGAAAAAGGCCCTCGATGCAAGATTGCATGGGGTGAGGAAAATATTTCTATAACAGATGCCCCCTAATGTGTGAGGTCAGAGGAGTATCTACGATGGACGAAATACATTATAAAAACCCAGAAGTGGAGTGATGGGGAACCAACTGGAAGAACTAGTTGTTCATTACAATCTGCACTGACTTTGCATATATGGTTTTCAATTTGAATTACAATGTAGATCCATGTGAAAATATACCAAACAATTGTCTATGGCCATGAATAGGAAAATACAAATGCGGTTACATGCCAAAGGCTATCATAGTCACAAACAAGGCCTAGTAGAGCCAGTCTCAAAATCAATCTGAAGATATCTGTATACAATGGAGTACAATCTCATCTCCCATGATCACTGAAGTCATATAGGTACTGGTCCAATGAAAAGGAAGAAACAACTCAGGAAAGTTGTGGCAACATATTGATGTCTTCGAGTCTTCTACACAATCCACCAAAGGTGCAAGTCTACATCATGTGAATAAAGGAGTTGAGGTCGAACACAATGAGACATTGTTTGATTACCAGTCATTGAGGTATACCGTTTACAAATGCAACATAGCCTACCGATGATGAAAGTAGGTATCAAGGCACTGAGTACATTCTTACAAGTGTGAATAAAGGAGTCGTGGTCGAACACTTGAAGAATCCATCGATCAGGATACATTGATGTATTCCCAACTGTCAATGGTGAGAGAACCTACCACTAATGACTGCAAGACTCAAGGTACTCATAGGACTCTAGGTCTCGTTTCCAAAATATATGCGTTGAAGTCGATGGAAAAAGACCTGCTGAAAGGAGAGAATTAAGGCATCTCTCATCATTCAGCATGAGGTACAAAGCAGAATCTTCATGATTTGGAGGAAATCTAACGAAGAACATGTTCATGAACCAATGACCCTATGCATATTTTGCATGTGCCAAGTGCAAGAGGCACACGAAAAATATCCTCTGAATATAAACCAATGAGGAAAATTGTTGAAAAAGGCGAGGAAACCACCAATAAGGCTAATGATATCCAAGACACTACACAATCCCAATGTGTGAATAGATATCTTGTTGTCGAACACAAGGTAAACCACCCAGTCAACGACCAATGATGAAATGTTAACTACTGGGTTCAAGGTTACCTACCAATGAGGAAAGTAGGACCAAGGTGCATGATAGAACTATAGTATCATGTGATTCTGAGAAAAACTGAGGGTATGGCCAACATGTAAAGTCAATATTTCTAAGGAATGGCCGACATAAGTTGATAGACATCCTTTGAACAAGATCATGAGACATATGGAAGACTCCAACAGCATAGACTCAATGATGAAACCATGAGATGCAGGAGGCATCAATAAAGTTCTCCATAGGGACTGGAAGAGTAACCAGTTGGGGGAGAAGACTCTCTATAATGAGATCATCTTCCTAAGGCCATGCTAAACCCAAAATTATGATGACAAGTGGACTCAATAAATTTGTTCTTTGTTCAAAGGCGACACTACTGCTGCCAATATAAGATAATATTCCCTTCTCGCCCGTCCTTTTTTGTTTTTTCATAGTCAAATGAATCCTATGATACAGAGGAGGAAACGAGTGTCGCAAGTAAGCAAAACTAGTTCCAGCAGTGGAACATACCTATGCTCAATGCAAGGAGGTGCATGCGGGAGATGGAAACTCAAGGGAATGTTTTCTCCTAGGTATAGGGTGTCAAATTGTGAAGGATATAAATGAGGCTCTTCTTGTTTGAGGATGCAAAGTTGCGGAGGCAAACAGTTTGTAATTCAAAGCAAGAACCGACTGTAGGCTCAATACTGCAAGCAAGGGCATGATATGCAGTCACAACTTAGCACCATAAAATTTCCTTTTTCATAATCTTACTCTACTTGGTGTGAAAAATGGATAAAATCATACCAAATAGACTTCCTTTCAAATCCAATTTACGAGTGTGAAAGAGACAAGTTCACTCAACAATATTTTTTCTTTTTAGATGAGTCGGAAAAGAGCTTATATCAGAATCGCTTAGGAGTTTCTAGGCAACACGTCACGGGGGAGGCCAAGGCTCTCGTGCTGGAATTCTGTGAAATGTCAGTATCTTACGAATAGCCGACACAAGCTTGGGAAAACCCAAATCTCTCCAAGTCGAGGAGGATAAAGTGCTAGCAAAGGTTATTGTCTCTGTGATATATCGGATAATGTCTCTTACTTGAAAATACATAGGTGAAGGCATTGGATACCCCACAAGACAATCCAAATCAAAGGGAATGTATCTAGGACTTGGAGGGAGAGTACTCGAGGAGAGTAAAACTCTCTCTTGTTTAGAAGGTGCAGTATCAGAAATGATAATGACATGGTTGAAGGATGCACCACCCTCCAAAAGCAAAGTTAGATCGACCAGAGATTGTACTGGTATGACCACTTATTCAACTCTGGGTTGAAATGACTGTGTGATAAAAGGGATAGGAGACAAATAACCCTCGACAAGGGGGGTGTAGTCAAGATAAGATTGCAATGACATTATTTCCATGTCAATCAATGGAGAAATAGGATGTGGGGAAACCACAAATGCCTCAGAATCCGAAGGCCCTTAGGTGAGCCCCACGCTTCTGGTATCCCAGCGGTAGCAGGACACAAACGAGTAAGGTCATTTCCTTTACAAGTCCTGCAAAGGAACTTAGGCTTATGTCTAATATGTCTAGGCTTCTCCATGCCCCCGGCATCATTCACAACGGCTGGTGACATGCTCTCCACATGACTAGTAGAGGTGAGAGATTCGTCTCCCACATTATGTACATAGGTTGTATATGTGATATCGATATGACTCATGGAAACTAGAGTGATTCCCCCAACATGACTAGCAGCGGCTGGTTGCAGGTCTTCAACATTACTTGCAGAGGTCATCGACCAATCTCCAACATGACTGGTAGAGGTTGGTGATAGAGGTCTAGTATGACTAGCGTTGATTGGAATAATGGTGGTGGGTTGTGGAATTTGATACCAAGGTCCCAGGAAAGATTGGATTTGAAACATTGCATTCCAAGAAGGGTCCTGGTTTACACCTTGTCCCTATTCGGAAGGGTAGTATCCTCTGCCTAAATGATCCATAGAGATCTGTACGACCATCATCACTGAAGCATATGTTTGTGAAGAGACAAAAGTATGATAAGGATTGTTCGAGTGAGGATATATGTTGCCCCCATGTGAAGGGGTTTCATGAAGAGGGTAACCTAAACCGTAAAATTGATTCCCTCCAGATGAAAGACCCAAGGATATATGTGGACCTATCATGGGAAAAAAATTTGTAGGAACTGGCATGGTGGATGAAGGATACATGGATGGGTTGTAATAAGTAGAATAACCATCCATTTGAGTACTAGCTCCTGATAAAACATAGCTAGGATTGAATATGTAAGAGGGGAGGTTCCAACCTCCCACAGTGAGAGTTGGTTGAGGGACATGACTCATATTAAATGAAGATGTAGACAACGGGGCCATGGTGCCCCTGGATCCAATGCTAGGATTCATATAAGTGGGCCAGACAGAGGATGAAAAGGGTGAAGGCACATTCAGCATATCAACAGGAAAATGATTAGAGACCCAAGGCATGGAATGGGTGTCATAATTCTACATACCATTATGAAAGCAGATGGATCCGTCCCCATGAAATGAGTGAAAATCATGGNCTTTCGGTCAGATCCCCCCGGAGAGGTAATCCTCCATAAAGGTTGTGTGTTGTCCGACCCTTATCTGACCCAGGGTACCTACAGAATAACCCCTGCAAGTAACCTATGTGACACCTAAGTCAAGAAACTAAGAAACCACTGTATAACCGATGCACAAGCGAGCAGGCATAAGTCAGGTCCACCGTATGGGCAGGGTAGCAAAGCCCGAAACCCACATTGATCCAGGTGGATATCGGGGGCCACCCACATTTTCCAAATGGCTCAAAACAGTTTTCTGGCCATTTTGGCAATTTACTATTTTTAGCAGGTTTTCACTTCCGGGGCCATTTTGAGGGCCTAAATGAAGTTTTTTCGAGATAAAGGTTCTCAATGATAGCTGAAGGCATGATTGAGGCCCCAAAATGAATCTCCTCGACGATACCTTTCCAACGAGCTATCACACGCCTAAAACGGAGATCGTATGCAAAAGTTACGACCCCGGGAAGTTGATGCACCAACTTACCCAAACGGGGCCCACATGACTTTTGG
>JASDQU010013106.1:64227-74385 GCA_032191745.1 Picea mariana | reverse complement strand
CAGATAGGTGGCACCCTTATGGTCTTGGCATGTGGCCCCTCCTTGAGCATTAACTCTCATTCAATCTCTGAGGAAAGATAGTTAATGAAAGTAGAGTTGGTAGTTGAAACCTCGGCTCACTCCATAAATGGAAGGCATGGAAGGCCTGGCCATGGGGACTGAACCGTCAGCCCGTGGTATCCCTGTGGATAGATTTTCCTGCAAACCCATGTCAATCTAAGCTCGTGTCTAATAGAGGGGTGCAGGTTCAGTTTCACATAAGAACTCACTGACGCAAAGCTTTGATTGTAGTGACCAGGTCACACTCTTGGTAGTGATGTATTGTTCTAAGTATAAATATATAGTTTTAATATTTTGTTAAGGTCGTCAACTGGTTGAGAAGAGATCCCTATTTTGTAATGTTTTGATGCCATAACTATTCTCTGGTTATGTATAAAATTTGAGACTTTCATGTTAATAGAAGTCAGCTTCTTTTCATCTCTCTGTAAAAATTGTGATAAAACACTTGGGCATGGTGGATCCAGTCAAGGGTTGTTATGTTGTTGTAATGTAGGTTTGATTACAGTGGTATCGTGACCATTTTAGTCAACTCCCTTGTTATATTTCTCCCTCTTACATTGAATGGCTCGGGCATGAAGGATCCATTAGATTTGTCATAGCTGCATTGTGATGTAGGTTTGATCATTGTGTTGTTGTGATTGTGTGCTTTGGACATATTTCAGTGTATGAAGCTTGTGCTCAAGAGTGATCTTGATTCTGAGTTTTTCTTCTCCAAGCTGCTTGAAATCCTGATGCTCATAGCAGTCTTTTTCACCTTTCTCACTAAGTCTTCCCTCTTCTCACACTTAAACTCAATTCACTGACTGAAGTTAATGTGGCCCTCACTTCCCTATGCATTTCTTGTCCAGTTTCATGTTGAACATCATTCATATATTGAGTTTTGTCCATTGACCTCCACTCATATAAAACCAACATCCACCAAAAACTCTGATGGGTACTAGGCTTATCCTCCCACAATATGAGGGTGAATCTCAGTGCTAACAGGTTGTAAGTGGAAAAAGTAGTTAGAAGTGGGTTAGCTATAAAAGAAGGAAGTTGGGTAAAATAGTTAGAAGATAACCTCTAGAGGAAGCTACTTGGAGAGTATAAATAAAAGAGAAAGGGTCTCTTATTAGCACCTGTTGAGAATATTAAATATATACAAGCGACTGAGGTAACCAAGGATATTTGAGGATAATTACAGAGGGAAGGTGGAGTAAAGAAGGCCAAAAATCCAAGGGAGGATGAAGTATTTTAATGATGTGTTCTAAGGTATGTTATTTACAGGTCATCTCAACATTTTCCCAATAACATTTTTTCTCGAATGATTCAGATAGTGAAACTTGGAGGATAGTGAGAAAACATATCAAGGTACCTATGGTAGAAGGTTCATATTTTGGTTCATTGTATTTTGGGAGATACACACCATGGAAGATAGGGTTTTTGGTGAGTCCTGAAACTAGTTTTAAACAGGTGTTCCGGGTAAAATAGTCATAATTTCATCATAGAAAATAAAAATGATGTGATAACAACTGTAATGGAAACAATCTAGGCCATAATTTGTTGTGTACAAATTTTAAATAAGATATCAAATATTGAGCACATGGCATGCCGTACAAGTTTTCTCTCTAGAATAATCTAGAATTCAACAAGGTTTGCCATTTTTTCTATAACTCATTTTCTACGAGGTTCCAAGAAGTGAAACCTGGAGGAATTGTAGAGAAGATACTGAAGAATATTCTATATCATTTTTATACCTTTATTCATTTTAGGTACATAGTTATGCTTTTTGCAAGTTATGGTTGCTGACTAATCCAAAAACTAGTCTTGTGAGACTAAGGTAAAGTTTGATAAAAATGTTATTCTCTTGTAGTTGAAGTTGAAGAAGGTCTGCAGGTTTGTGATTAGATACACCAGGTATATTACAGAGTTACAGGTATGTTTTGATGGTTACATTTGGTCATGACATGGTACATGCTTGAGGCTACATAACAGTGAGGTTTTGGCACATGGTTTGATGTAAGGGTTTATGGTATTTGGCTTATGGATAGTGTGATGTATTGTTAGAGGCATTTTGTTGGATATATTTGTGTATGCCTTTGTTATATGGTTGAGATACATGTTGGGTACATGGTTGAGGCATGTAGTTGATGAGTTGGCACATACATGAGGTGTATATTTGATGATGTTGGTACAACTTGATGAGTCATAGTTGATGTGTTGTTGACACATGATTGGTACATGATTGGTACATTGTTAGAGACACTTTCTAGTAGTATTGTTGGCACATAGTTTATGGTTGATGTGGCATAAAGATATTGGTATATTATTATAAGCACATATTGATCTTGGTGATGGTTTTGAGGTGTTGTGTTGTGCATGGTTGATGGACTTGTGATAGTACATGTTGTGCTAGTTATTGATGTGCATGATCGGTTGATGATATTATTATGACATGTTATTGGCACATGTTGATGATACAGGTTATTGGTACAAGTTGTTACAAGTTGTTGGTACAGGTTGATAGTGACAGTGGTTGATTCAGTGACAGTGACAGGTTGTCTATATTTGGAATTAATATTTCAGAGTGGTAGGATGGGGCAAGGATAGGTGGTTGGAGCCACCTTCCAGTTGGATCTTCCTTCAGGTTAGAGCCTGAGAATTAGGGGGTTGGAGCCTCCTTCTAGTTGGAGATAGAGAATTGGGTGGTGGTAGCCACCTTCTGGTTGGAGCCAAAGAACACAGAGGATTGGAGCCTCCTTCTGGTTGGAGCCGGAGAATTGGAAGTTGGTGCTTCCTTGAATGTAATTCTTAAAGACATATAAGAAAAGAATTTTGTGGTTTTCTCCTGCATTGGGTTGCCACGTAAAATATTGGTGTACTGCCCATTGTATGGATGTGTCTATTATTTTTAATTATGCACTGATGGATATTAATGTTATATGATGAAATAACATATTAATGATGAATTAATGAACATTGTTGAATAAGTTAAGAGAATATAAAGTATGGTTAAAAGTGTATAAATTGCTCATTATTGATTCACCCCCCCTCTCAGTAATCCAACAACCTCTTTATTCTTCTTTCTCAGTTTTGACTTTGTCATCCATGTAGATATTGGCACTTGATATTTTGAATTTGTTGCTTGAGTTGCATCCACTCTTGAAGAATTTTTGTTAATGGAGGATGTTTTTTTTGTTTCCCTTTCCTTGTTTTCCACATATTCATAGCCCTCTAGTTGGATTGGATCAAGTTCATGAGTAGATTTCCTTTGAAACCTAATTCTTGGCTTATTTTCTATTTTATCAAATCCTAGTTTCCTTTGTTCTCTTCTTTCCTTGTCCTTTTCAAGCTTCCTTTTCATGGATTTTGTCATCTTTCTTGATATGGAGGATTCCACTACATCTTTGCTTACATGCTTTTTCTTTTTCTTTTTCCTTTGTTGATCAGTAATCTCTTTTTGCTCTATTGATTCTTTCTTCCCAGATGCTTCCTAAGAGATGTTTCTTGATGCATGTTCTTCAAATCCTTTATCATCATCCTCAAAACAATTGCTTGCTAAGAACTTTGACCACCCTATGCCTTGCTTTGAAAGTTCATTTTTGAGAATTGATTTAATCAGACCATGATGATACAAAGACCTCTCAACATTCTAAGTTTTTCTTTGGATAGACTTTTCCATCTTAGTAAGGATATTCAACAGATAATATGGTATATTTAATGGCTTCTCACCCTTCAAGTGCATTGGTAACCTGATGCGATAAAGGAAGATGAGGCTAAATATTCCTTCACATGTGATAAATTTTTGAATGAGAAATTCTAGATCTTTCTAGGGATTCTTGAGCCAAGTTCTAGGCACTCTAGAGGTCCAATTCAATCTTCTTATCTTCTATAGCATGTATGGAACCCAAGCATCTTCCTTTATGGGATTGTTTTTAAACCATTTTTCTCCTACTTGTGGTATCCCAATGATCTCAGATAAGGAGTTCTCAGATATATGAAGTGTGAGATTTCCTATGTGAGCACATTCTCCATAAAAAATATTGGAAATTCCCTAGTTATTCTTGAGTTATGACCTTCAAACTTCCTAAAAAAATCAATCCAACCTTCCCTAATTAATATCTCTTCATAGTCTTCATGGACCCCAAACAAACTGACCTCATATGGTTCATTTCTCATATCCATTTGAAATTTTTTATGAACACAGAGATTTGCAATTATCTTTAAGAAAACTTGATTATGCTCAATCCTTAAGATTACTGGTGTTGTTCTTTGTTTTGTTTTTAGAAACCCTACTTAAATATTGTTATGAAAATCTAATCTTTGTGGATTTGTTTTACATATTTGAATATCAATTTACACTTCATAAATTTTTAGAATAAATTGAAGGTAAAGAGATTTGCAATTATCTTGAAGAAAACTTGATTCCACTCAATCCTTAAGATTACTACTGTTTTTCTTTGTTTTGCTTTAGAAACCCTCCTGAAAAAATGTTATGAAGATCTAATCTTTGTGGATTTGTTTTATAGATTTGAATAACAATTTACACTTCAGAAAATTTTAGAATAAATTGCAGGTAAAGAGTACCTTTGTTTAGTGTCTATTTCTTTGATTGTTGTGTTTGTTGGTTGGATTCAAAACCTTTTTATTCACAATTTCTACCTTCCACCTCGAATTTCTCTTTTATATTTTGCAAATTGGTCGCTCGATTGGTCACTTGTAGCTTGAATGCCTCCTCGTGTAGCTTGCATTTAATCACTACATCACATTCTGTCTAGGTTTATGTGAAATTTGAACCCTAATAGTGTGCCCTTCCAACCTGGTAATCTTCAAAAAATAAATTCTTTCTTGTTGAGGATTGAATTTATTTTGCTAGCATGTTATTTTATCCCTATCTCCTCTATGGTAATTTTATTGAAGGATTTGAAAAACCCTCTATTTCCACATTTCGATTTCACTTGGACTTCTCGTTTTCAACTTTGAATTCTCTTCTATGGTGCTATCATGCAACCTTGCAATCGTATTTTTTGAGTGCCTCCACGAATTTCAAATGTTTGGCTTAGAATTATGAGTAATTTGAAGGCTTCACTAGATGTAGTGAGATTTTGTAAGAAGAAATATTGGGTAGTAGAATCTGGGTTTTTATATGTTGATATTGGTATTTAGAATTTTATGAGGAGATATCAGTTATGTGAAAAGGCAGGATGAAAATTGGAAAAATATAGAGACATATGTAATGGGTATGGAGAATGGAATGAAAAGGAACAAGTGGATAATAGTAGAAGGATGGTAGTATAGGCATGAAAGTGTAATGATAGGTATTAGTGGTAGTGTAATGATAGGTGGTGTGGGGATGGCTAGTGAAATAATAGGTAGTGTGAAATGATAGGAATTGTAGGAATGGTAATGAAATGATAGGTAGTGTAGGGATGAGAAAAAGATCATAAAGGATTTTTAAAAAGTGATTTGAAGTTTTTATTCTAATTTCTAAATAATAAAACAAAAATGATCAAACCTTGGTGTACCAAATATTGATGCAACTTGGAATGTTCCTCTGATGGTTGCATGTTGCTTGCATATTGTTGGATTGTATTCTCCTTAGATTTTCTTATAAAATGTTTGTTGTCTAGTGTCTTTATCCACTGATTCTATTGAATATTTTCCTTTATATGTCTGCAACTTGAATGATGCTTTGTCAATGTTGTTCATCAAATCCTTTTAGCCAATATTTGTGTTGATCTGTGGAATGATGATTGTGTTCTTTGTCTTAGTAGGTTCTTATCTTCTTTTTCTCAAGAAATTTGAATGGTTTAGCCTCCAATATCTTAATCATCTCTTTGATAAGTAATATTTTGATACCATGGGAGTAGTGTTCTTGTTGTTTTTTCAAATTGCTTGTGACCTTCAACTATACTAATGATCATGCTTTGTGTTTGTTGATAGGTACATGTGATATTTTCCTTTGGTTGAAATAGATATTGATGCTCTTATGTCTTTGTAGGAATGATTTGGACCAATCTTGAGATAATCTTGGACTGATCTTAGGCTTTGTAGGAGTAGATGATATTATGGCCTTCTTTTCACTTCCAATTTGAATTAGAAATGAACCTCATGGAGACTTAAAAAAAATAGCATTATGATGTAATATCATTCAAGATCTTTTCTACTGATCAAATTCTTCATTTCTTCATTTCTTCATATGGAGCTTAGATTAGTACTATATGTTGAAGATGTAGGAACCATGAAGAGAGAACATAATATGAAAATGATGTGCACTAAAACTAAGAGAACACTTTGAAATTCACTCAAACCATGTTATTGTTTAACATTGAATGACAATATTTTATTGTAACAATATATAGACATATTGTTGAACTAATATTACAAAAAACTTTTTATAACAAGAAAATGATTGTTGCAAGTTGTTGTTAATACCATAAACCATATAGTCTTCGTATATAACTCTTATTGGTACAATTCAATCTATGTGAATGGATTTACTTGAGTTCAAACATAGGAATAATTCATTGGTTACCAACCAGTAATGTAAATCATTAACCAATGCGAGACAAATCACCAGTGATGAAAATGAGTGTCAAGGCACCTAAGCACATCTTGACAAGCATGAATGGATGTTTTGGAGTCGATTCACCTACAATATCCATCAATCAAGAGACCTTGATGAATTCCCATTGTTGATAGCGAGGAGGCTTGCCATTGATGTATGCAAGTCCTAAGGTACTTATAAATATCTCTAATATCAATCCCAGATGATGTGTTGGATTCGATGGGATGAGATCTGTCGGATGGGAAAAACACAAATGATTTTGAAGATCCATAATACAATATTGAACCAACATGCAAAAATTTATTGAGAATGTTTCCCGCCAGTTGCTTGGTTTTCAAGCAAAACTCATGTCTAGTTGCACCAATAACCTCGTTTTCACAACTAGGCTTATTTTTGTCTTTACTATTTTATTCATTTTTTTTCTATAATATCCTATCCTACTAAAAGAAGAAAAATCTCTTTCAAGTGTAGGAATACTTCCAATGAAGCCATGTGCGTAACAAGATCTCAAGTAGACTCATATTCAAATTTGAAAAATGTACTTTTATAGATGTCGGGATATGAGAAATCAGTTGCTCTGAATTATATGGTGCCAAGAAATGTTTTGAATAATTGAGGAATATTGTTGATTGCTGATTTTCTGGAACCAGGTTTCAATGTAGTCATTTTCCCTTTGTCGTTCTGGTTTTTTGTCAATGGGTTGCATTTCTCCCTTTGTAATCCAACAAAGTTCTTTTGAAATCTATCCATTGCACTCTTGAATGCACAAAGGATCTGATGATAAGCATGGTAGAAATTCCTCATTCTCAGGTTCTTTTATCTGCTCTTCATCAAATGATTGTCGTGGCTCTTTGGTATCTTCTATGTATTCTTGATGTTGCGCATGGAATTTTCTCTCTCCTATCACTTCCCGACATGAAAATATGTTCCTTATGACTATCGGGATTTTCTCCTCCTGAGATGCAGAGATGTTCCCAGCTGTTGCCAGAATTTGAGATATTTCTCGGAGTAAAATTGTCCTTTACTCAACAGATTCTTGAATAATATTGCATTCTTCTTGTTGGTATATAATCCATGTCTTTCACATGGATGAGTACTCAAGGGGGGGTTATTACAACACCTTTAAAGATAAATAAAATAAATGAAATCAATAGAAATAAAAGCACACCACTCAAAGTAAACGTAAGAAATATAAAACAAATTCACATACTTTAATTCCTCATGCTACTGGGACCATATTGTCACCAAGTTTTATTTTCACACGAGTTAGATTTTCCATGAAAAACACACTTACATAAGGGAAGCACATCGGTCCAACATGACAAGGTCTCGTGAAGACTCACAAAAGTGGTTGCACAGGTTCTTACCTTTCGTCTCACCTTCTTCACTTGTCCCGGTATTAAATGTATAGACAAACAAAAATCCTTTTTATATTTCTTTTTATTTTTTATGAAAACTAATGATTTCAAAACCAATTCCTTTAGTTCCTCCTCGAAAATGATGCCAAAAATGTCATCTCACTAATTGGTAAAGATCAAGAAATTAAAGTATCAATCCAGGGTTTGTAAACTTGTGAGACACAACCACTGTATGTGCAGGAATTAGTCTTAAAATCAATGTTAATTCTAAAAATAAGACTACAAGCAACACTACAAAATCATTTTGTAAACTAACTTTCAAAGGAAACAAAAACTACTCCTTCAAATGTTCACAGCCTCAATGGTAGACATTTTGGTCACAAAGGGAATTTGTCTCAAAGGAATGAAAGAAACTCAGTGACAAGACCTAGCTTGACCATGAACTTAAAGAATTTGTTATGCATATAAGAAAGTAAAAGATTCAAGAAATGCTAAATCCTCTCAATTAAGTTACCACAATTTTTCTTGGTTGAAAATCATATTGTAGGGTGAATTTTAGCTCCCTCTAGTGACTAGTTTCATTTATCACAGTTCAATGGTGGAAACACAAATTGTAGGGTGAATAATTCCCTTACAAAGATACTCTAGTAACTGTGAAATAACTTTAACTCAGCAAGAGATAACCTCTACAATAATACTCTATTTTAACTGTGGATTCCATAAATTGCAAAGGAAGGAAATGCAAACAAAATTATAATCTCTTTTACTCAAATTTGTCATAGTCTTCAATGGTGGAAAATAGGCTGGAAGAAGAAATTTCCATAAAAGTTATGACCTCACAACAATACTCTTTTAGGATCATGGAAATTATGGATCAAAAGAGGGTTTCAAGGTTCATTTAAATGCTAATTTCAAACGGTAAAATTTCTGCAATTAAAACTAAAAACAAAGAACTATTTAAAATAAATAAAGACACATAAATATTTACCAGCACACACTAATTAAATAGGAAGCAAACAAAATATCTATACAACAAAGTACCATGTTGCATAGACCATTGCAAGGGGGCCCTTCCAAGATTTGGCTCATGCACAAACTTAGCAAACTTATATTAATGAAATTCATCTATAATATGTTCAAAAGAGTCTCCAATTCGAAGTCCCAAATGCCTTGAAATTTTGGCACATTTATACATGAGGAAGTATAACTAATCCAGCCTAGAATCTCTCTTGAATGATCAATAGATCTGAACGCCCTCCTTAGGATGCTAGATCGACCCTTAGATGAGAGATTTGCTCTAGAAATCATGAGGAAATCAAGTTATGTTCCAGTTGTTATTCTTTTGCTTTTGACAACCACATGTTTGACCAGCATTGACCAACAATCTCTGAGTATATTTCCATGCTCCAAAAGCTCATAAACCAAGGTGTAAATGCTGGGAACAAAACCCATATTTTCGTTTTCTCTAAATCGATCTCCAAATATGCTAAGCTCAGACAATTACGGGAAAAATTCACTTATGGTAACAATGCTGATAAAAACTCAAGAATTTGACATTTTTTCTTATTAAATAGAAAATAGAGACATAACTAACAATTTACCTTTATATTCTTTATTTATCCTAGGTTTAGTGATAATAGGTATGAAATTCCAAAAATGGAGGAAAGTATTAAAAATAGGGTGTGTATGATAGTTTTTATGGCCAAAAGGTGGACTGATTAAATGCCATGCAAGGAGAAATAATGTTCCATTTGAGTGACAGAGCCTGTGAGATATGAGCCATTGAATTTGTTCACCTCAACTCTGGGAAGACTGGGGTCACGATGAAGGGAGTTGGAATGAAATTCCATATGATGGGAAGAGTCCTCACCTTCATAGTGTAAAGGTTATTCAGAGTAGGGAGAGCCATGGGATTGTTTTAACAATTGGTTGAAAGTGGTGTTGTTGGATTCCAATTTACCCTTAACTTCTTCCAATTCACCCATAACTTTAGCCTCAAAGGTTTCCAATTTTGAATTGGTGGAAGCAATGTCAGAATTCACTCTTTGGATGTTCTTCGTGTGTTGTTTGGATTCGTCTTGCAGGTGAAGGAGTTCTTGGTTGTGTGTGGTGACCATTTGGGAATGAGGGGTGTCAGGGAAGGGAAGTGGGTCCATGGAAAAAATACGAAGAAATGATATATATGACGGTGAT
>JASDQU010013106.1:24480-39735 GCA_032191745.1 Picea mariana | reverse complement strand
TATATTTGGAAGCTGTAGCTTCCCTTGGAAGTCATTACTTCCCTTGAACAATAACTATTGATTATTTCTCATATATTGTGCATGGTGTATTATGGTGTATTGGTGTAAATATTCTACTATTGTTAATTTCTCATTGGATATAATTGAATATATGATCTGCTTGAAGTACAATCTGAAAAAGTTCCAAATTGTACTTGATACTGATTCACCCCCCTCTTAGTATCAATAGTTAGCACATTCAATAGCATAATCCATTAACATACATAACAAATACACCCATGGAATAATAATTCAAATATTTGAAAGATATCAATTGGACGATAAAAGAGTATTTCTATTAATATATGATCAGTAGAAGTGAATAAGTTACAAACTTCCATGTCGACACAGTTCAGAACCGAGAAACTAAGTTCCTTCCAGTTGGGCCTCCACCACTTCAATCCTCCACCAAAGTCAAGATCATAAAAGAGAGACAATGAAGTTCTCAATCAATAAGGGAAGATCTTGGGGGCTGAACACTGTGTTTAGACTTAAAGGACAAAGGGATGCAGACTCAATGTGAAGTGAATAATAACTCCAGAGTAACTTTTCTCTCAAAGTTGAATTATTTCTCCTCTTTTCCATAGCTCGGAATTGGCCCATTTATAGCATTCAAATGGAACTGAAGGGCCGAGTCAGAATGTTTCCAGTATATGGAAGGCCAAGGATCATTGATCCCCTATCATGACATGGAAACCGAACACCATTTTTCATTTTTGGGCACATTTCCCGATGTACACGGGCTATAGTGGTGCAACCTGTGTATACGCATGTTGTATAGTAGGCAAAGTGTGTATATGTGGAAAACATGTATTTTTAGCTCTGGGATTTGCAAAAAGGGATGAAAAGTCTGCATAGGGAAATGGAAAGAGGCCCTCTGTACAAGATTGCATGGGGTGAGTAAAATCTTGCTATAACAATACCCCAAAACGCTAAACCTTTTTTTGCATTCACATATTCATCTATTTATGCAACAAGAGGATTCAAATACCTATCTTAGATATAAGTTCTAGAGTTAAACTCTACATTACATTCAGACCTGTAGATATCAACTTCACCATTTAGTTCTTATTACAATTCATGAGCAATTCTTTAAAATAAGCGAAGTAGAGTTTAAGTGCTAGTTTATAGGGATAACTCCCCTTTTCTGGGCCCATAACTTCGACCTAATTAAAACATTGTTTTTTATCAAAAAGACCTTTATTACAACTGAATGTAATATCTCCAGCTAAAACAAAAAGATTCTATCACTGTAACTGGAGTCACTGCTGATAACAAAATTGTATGAGTTGTACCACAAAAGTCTATTATTGAACTAAAAATAAATGAGATCTTCAAATAAAATGCAAGAAATTTGGAACAACTTTCCTTGAAATCTATCACTAGTCTCTTGACTGCCATCCACTGTTGTCGAGTGCCCTAGAAATTTAAAAATTGACCAAAGTTGTGGAATACTCTTCCACTTGTGTACTCGTTGTATTGATGCCTTGAAATACTGGTTACCTGAGAATGTGGACCTAATTCCCGAGGATGAAGATATACTGTTGATTATTTTCCTTGAAATACTCAACCCCTGATTTCGATGTCCTTTTCTTATGGAAATAATATCTCTGGAAATCTCAAACTTTACAACATATTTATTTGACTTAATATCAATACCACAAGATATCACATCATTTGCAACAAAAACATGGTAAATCCTTCACTTAAAATTTTGTAGAACCTCCATGCGAAAATTTTGATTCTTATCTTCAATGCTTGATTTTTGAAAATTGTTGGTGATGACTGGGCATGTGAAAACAATATTATGAAAATTTCATTTTGATTAGACAATAATTCCTCCCAAATCATTTAGATATTTGGAAAACTACTCGCAAACAAGGTAAATGGACCCATTCTGGAAGTGGGTTTTTAATGGTTTTGGAAGATTCACTACGGTTTGATCAGAAATGGAGCCCGAATTTCACTTCTTGGAATAATGATGGGAACTGATAATTTGAATGTATCTTTAACTATGAACTTCTATCCATATTTTATTCGATTGAGGCCAAAATAGAAATTCATCTGTGTATCTATGTACTTGGATAATTTTACCTTCATCATTTATCCCCTCATCAATGTTGGGACATGGCATTGGCATGCCTGATGCTTCATGAATTATCATCCATTCATATGACATATACAATAATTTAAGAACATGACAAATGTTGTTATGATGATGAATTTGATGGCATGATCTCCTGATTTTGTGCTATGTGTCAAGGATTTAAAAATTGACTCAGAGATTGGGTTAACAAGAAACCAATATTGTTAATACATTATAAAAATTTTCATAAAACCAAAAATATTTTAAAATAATAAATTTTATATTTGTTTGACTCTAAAAAAGATCAAGGTGAAGGGACCAGACAGGGTTTTGAAAGAAAATATCTCAAAAAAATATGATGCAAAGGATAGTGGGCTTAGAAATATTTACGCTTGTACAAATGGAGGCTTTTGCGCATTGCAAGAATGGAAACATTCTTGCAATCATGTAGGTTTAGGTATTAACAGATGTAACATTCTTTTCCTTTGAAAATAGTAAATGTAGTTTTAGAGACATCATTTCTGCAAAATTATTTGTACCATGTCCATTTTCATTTTGAAGTGTACATGGTCGGATAGATACAAGATGGCCCCTCCCCCACATAATTGATTTATGTTTTGTGAAGTGCCATAAAAATATGCCCATGGCCTTTGATGATCCACTCTCTCTTCTTGTGGAACTCTTATATTCTTCTTGGTTTTTTCCTAGGGAAAATAAGCAAGAATACTACTACATTGAGTATAAATGACTTCCTGGGGGATCATTTTTTTGCGGAACATTTGGGAATTTCTGGCTAGCTAGATTCCCCAACAAACTAAGAGTGGGAGAGTGGAAAAAATTTTATTCGATGGGGTGGAGATCCATAATTTCTAGGCATCTTCGGCTGACTGACCTTGCCATATATAGGTTTGTCCTTGCATATTTTCTACCTCCCACCACACTGCCTTTGAGAAAGGATAAGCAATAAAAAGGTGTACCTGAGATTCTTTGTCTTATTTACACAGGATGCACCATCCAGGGCCTGGAACCTGTCTTTTTCTCGTGACTTCCCAAGTTCGTACTATTTTGGAAATCATGCTCCACATAAATATTTTGGACTTTAGTGGACAACAGAGTTTCCACAACCCTTTCCACCACCATTATGGGACCCTGAGGTGTATCTCTATATTGAGTTGTGCATAACCCATCTTTGGAGTGTATATGCCAAAAGGGTCCAAGGCACATACCAATTCATCCTCCCTATCCATCAGATGAATGTGATACTACTTTAAGGCCCTGGTAAAATTTAACCAAACAACCCTGTACTCCTCTGCAATCCCCAATTTTGTTTGAGTTTTCCATTCTTGTGACCAAATATTGGTTTTGGTGGAGTCCCCAATATGACTAAGGTAAAATAGGCCCTTGTCATGTAAGGTCTGAATAAACACATCGGGAATAATATGTACTCCTCCACTCCTCGGCCAAGGGTCTGTACCCAAACGCATTGTGTTCCCATTACCCAGGCGCCATTCTAAGCCATCCCCAATGACCTCAAATGAGTTTATCATTTCTTTCCAAATGATGGAAGACCCAGCATGCCTTTTTATTGGGCATTGGATCCAATCCTATAATGATGATGGTCAGATGTATTTTTGAGTGATCACTTGAGTCCATATATTCTTTGTATAAAGTAATCTCCAAACCAATTTTCCTGCCAAGGATTTTTCAAACAGGAAGATGTTTTTTATCCCCCAACCCCCAAGAAATTTTTTGGATTACTAAATTAGACCATCTAACCCAAGGGATGACCTGTTTATCCTTAGTCCCAACCCACATAAATTTAGAATCCAAGCTAAATATGTCCAATACACCGGAATATCCTCGAGAACTGATTTCACCAGAATTAGTCGATCGACTCTGGACAACCACTTGTGACTCCATATGTTTAGCCTATTCTCTAATTTCCTTAAAATACACTTCTAGTCTATCTTCTTATAGCTATTGGGTTTTAGGTGAAAACCCAAATACTTTATCCCTTCATCTAGATGTTTTATCTCGAATGGAAATAAGGATATATATACTTGCATGTCATCCTCCTCCATATTTTGAAAGGATATCATGGATTTCCATTCATTTATCTACATCCCAGTTGCTCGTCCAAAAAGATTCAAGATACTGTAATTTTTTTCTGCATCCCCTCTATACCCATTACAAAAAATCATAACATCATCCACAAACAATAGATGGGATATTTGGAGGGTTGTGGAGATCTCAATTCCACCAAATTCCCTATTGGATCTTGTTGATTCCATAGCACTGTTGAGTCCTTCCACTACTAGAAGGAAAATGAGTGGGGATAAAAGACTCCCTGACAAAGACCTATTTCTTCCTGAAAAAAAGGGGAGGCTAAACCATTAGTCAGAACTGCAAAAGAGGAAGTGGACATACAACTCATCACCCATCTAATAAAATCGACCTCAAAACTTAAATGAGGTCTGAATAAACACATTGGGAAGAATATGTGCTCCTCCACTCCCCGACCAAGGGTATGTACCCAAACGCACTGTGTTCCCATTACCCACGTGCCAATCTAAGCCATCCCCAATGACCTCAAATGAGTTTATCATTTCTTTCCAAATGATGGAAGACCTAGCATGCCTTTTTATTGGGTGTTTGATCCAATCCTGTAATGATGATGGCCAGATGTATTTTTGAGTGACCACTTGAGTCCATATATTCTTTGTATAAAGTAATCTCCAAACCAATTTTCCTGCCAAGGATTTTGCAAACAGGAAGATGTTTTTTATCCCCCAACCCCCAAGAAATTTTGGGATTACTAAATTAGACCATCTAACCCAAGGGATGACCTGTTTATCCTTAGTCCCAACCCACATAAATTTAGAATCCAAGCTAAATATGTCCAATACACCGGAATAGCCTCGAGGACTGATTTCACCAGAATTAGTTGATCGACTCTGGACAACCACTTGTGACTCCATATGTTTAGCCTATTCTCTAATTTCCTTAAAATCCACTTCCAATCTATCTTCTTATAGTTATTGGGTTTTAGGTGAAAACCCAAATACTTTATCCCTTCATCCAGATGTTTTATCTCGAATGGAAATAAGGACATATATACTTGCATGTCATCATCCTCCATATTTTGAAAGGATATCATGGATTTCCATTCATTTATCTGCATCTCAGTTGCTCTTCCAAAAAGATTCAAAATAATGTAAAGTTTTTCTGCATCCCCTCTATACCCATTACAAAAAATCATAACATCATCCACAAAAAATAGATGGGATATTTGGAGGGTCGTGGAGATCTCAATTCCACCAAATTCCCTATTGGATCTTGTTGATTCCATAGCACTGCTAAGTCCTTCCACTACTAGAAGGAAAATGAGTGGGGATAAAGGACTCCTTGACAAAGACCTATTTCTTCCTGAAAAAAAGGGGAGGTTGAACCATTAATCAAAACTGCAAAAGAGGAAGTGGATATACAACTCATCACCCATCTGATAAGATCGACCTCAAAACCTAAATGAGTAAGGAGTAATCTGATATAGAGCCAATTAACTCGATCATAGGCTTTAGAAAGGTTGATTTTGAGAATTGCTCCTTTAATCTTCTTATTTTTCATAGAGTGAATTCCTTCATGTGCAACTCCAATAGCTTCATGAATTTGGCGTCCCTCCAAAAATCCAAATTGTTCCTTTGAAATTGACTTCGAAAAAATATTCTTTATTCTTTTGGCTATCACATTTTCCACTATTTTATATATGCAATTGCAAACAAATATGGGCCTGAAATCATTCATATCTTGTGGAGTATCAATCTTGGGGATGATGGAAATGAAGTTTGAGTTTAGAGGGGGATGTAGGTGTCCCTCCTTGCATGATTCTTCAACCACTTCCGATAAATCCTTCCCTAAAATTTCATAGAACCCCAAATAAAATTTTACACTCCAACCATCTGACCCAAGGATTTTGTTCTTCTGAAAACTATGGAGAACTTCTTGAATTTAATATTTAGTTACCTCCTCCATCAAAACTATGTTTGATTCACCATTTGTGAACCGATGGAAGGGGGTTGCTAATCAAATTATATCAACAATATTTACTTTAGTTGGATATTTGAATAAGTTCTTTAAATTAATTTTCCCTAACTAGGATAGGTCCTGAAAAGATGACACTTTATTTCCCTAAGGCCCTGTTAGAATCCATATTGTATTCTTGTTTTTCCTCCCATTTGCAAAATCATGGAAGAATTTTGTATTTTCATACCCTCTCTTTAGCTATATCGCCCTACTTCTTTTCCTCCAAACTTCCTCCTGGTCAAGTAAGAGTTGTCTCTTTTGTTTTTATAGAGACAAAAGGACCTCTTTCGAGTTTGGGGACTGGTATCCTTCACCATGAGATTTATATGTGACCTACAACACTTCCTCAATATCCTTGATATCCCTTTCATCCCTATGCATTTTTTGTTTTTCCCATATAACCACTTTCTTTTTAACTTGCTTTAAATTTTGAGGCAAAATGAACCCCTGCTACCACACCACCATTCAGATCAAAAGGAACCCAACATATTTTGACCAGTGTTTGGAAACTTTCCTCCTTTAGCCATGTTGGATTAAACTTGAATGGGATAGGGGGTTTTCCTGGACCACCCAAAATTTCAAATAAAATTGGAGAGTGATACGATTCACCTCCACACCCAATCCGCTATCTGATGAGTTTGGGTTGTAACATAAGTTTTTCATAAACCAGGAATCAGTCCAAACTTTTAGTGATTCTATCATCCCCCGTACTTTTATTCTACTAAGTAGGGAGAAGTTTTAAAAGGGAAATATCCAAGAGACTAGCCTCTAAGAGAGAGTGATGAAAGAAGTCCCTAAGTTGATCTGCTCATTCTCTTTTACCCCATACCTATGCTACCCACACGGAGAAATTGAGGTCTCCCCCGATGATCACATAGTCTTTTGTAATCAAATATTTTTGAAGAAAAGAGTCCCAATAAAGAACCTTATCTTGATATGGCCCGTAAATATTTAGGAAAGTAAAGGACCTTCCCATATTAGCACAAATTATCTCAACACCTAGGCCTGATTCAAAACCCCAAGAATTTTGCAGCTTGACCTTATTTTTTTTCCATCCAATTGCTAACCCTCCTGACCTTCCTTTGGCATCCATCCCTATGAAAGGCCATAGAGGGAAAAAAGATTCCAAAAGAGACACCACAGCTTGAGTTTGCCCTAGGGTTTCTTGTAATAAAATCATGTTAGGGTCATGAGAGGCAATCATCCTCTTGAGGGTATATTTTTTAGCGAGGTCTACCAAACCCCTACAATTGTGAGATATCAGTTTCATGGAGGAGATCCTTCTTGGGGATTCGCTACTCTAAGCACCCCAAAAATGGAGACTTGTTTAACTGCTGCCACATCTACTAAGGATTTATTATGATATTTTGAGAGAAAGGATCTTCAACCCCATCCCTTCAGGATAACTTCTGGCCTGAGGTTTTTTCCTAAACCAGTCATTCCCAGCCCCAAGGAACACATCACCCAATGATTCTTGATATTGTAAACAATGGCTTCTTCAACTAAGTCCATGGACGACTCTAAATCCCCAGGAAACATGTTGGGAGAGGGAGAGTTTGTGGCCACCTCTAGCAGACAAAATTTTTGTGGTTGGGCATGGGTGGGAAAGGGAGGGGAGTCTTGGCTTTCTAGGGTCAGAGAGAGGGAGTGTAAGGGCCCGATCCAACCTTTTCCAAGAACTGAAAGTGAATTTATCAAAAATTTAATTGACTGTGAAGACATAAAAGACATACCCTGTGGGGAGAGATCTGGACGCGGTTGATTGTCATTTGAGAATCTTTCCAGCAAGGGGACAAATTGGCCCCCACTTGTATCCAAAGATGTCGAAGTGAATTGTGTAGTGGGCATATGAATGACTAAGGGAGCCTCCTTGTTTGCCCGGTCCTGAATGTTTTTATCCTCCTCCTGGTGAAGACCTATATCCATAACTAAGGATTCTCCTCTTTCCTAAGCCTCTGAAATAATCTTCTTCCCTGCAGCCCCAACTCTCGATTTCTTGGATTTGAAGGGAAGTGGCCACTAACTGACAATATGCCCTTTTTTATGACATCTTCGACATCGGAAGGGAAATCCCTCGTAATCTAGACTTTGTTTGAAAGTCTTCCCTTCGAACATTAGTTCCAAGTCCTCCACCAATCCTTCCTACAAGTTTATCTGTATTAAGATCCGTGCAACCACATACTCATTAGATGCCAAGAAAGACATATCCACATCAATAAAAGACCCTAATGTGTTCCCAATCAATTTGAAAATCTCCTTGTCCAGAAATCCAACAGAAGACATGGTAGTCATACCCAAATGGGAACAACATCCATGCACTCTGACCCAACATCAAACATCGGCGATAAGAGCTTAAGGTAGTATGGAGTCGAATCCACACTCCAAGGAGAATTTAGAACCCATTGTGCATCCTTAGGCTTTGCAAACTTAAAAGAAAACCAACCTATAGCCAAAACCCTCACTGTCGACACATACCCTAGGTGGCCCATCCAATGTGTCATCGCCCAAGCCTTAAAATATTTGGCACTTAGCATGCTACACTAAATATTCCCCACTACCATCGAATTCGACAAATCCAACATCTGAGCCATGGTAACATCCTCACCTAAAAAGATCCTTGGTGGAGCACTCTTGGTATGAAGACATTTATTTTTCCTCTTTCGTGAAGAAGAGGACCGCGCATAAGTATTTGAAAATAGATCCACCCTCGATGATAGAAAACCCTCTGAAATCCCTAGGTGTAACTCCGGAGGAGGCGCAGATGAAACCAATTCTAGAGGTAGAGAATGCACCAGAAATAAATTCATAAACACAGCCGAGGATAAATGATCTACACTAACACCTTATGAAAAGAGGGGACCGATTGTTTGACTAGGCGAAAAAAAACATGAGTGTTGAGTCAAACTATCTCCAAATCCCCCTGGATCCTGAAGTCTCAGCCTCCAAGAATCGTCTGTTGGTGACACTTCCACCCAAGAGGAGAAAGGGTAAGTCCACAGTGTAGTCTCATCCAATTCATATACACCAGGAAAATGTCCTTCGTCATACACCGCACCCTTGTGAACAAGGAGAGAAAGAGACAGATTGGGCCCAAATAAATATGAAAACCCTAACAAGGAAAGAGGCAGGGAGACAAAACCTACTAACAGACTAGATCCTGTTATCCCTGATTTCTAGGGATAACTAGGAGATCATGTCTCGAGGCCCACAGGTCCTAGACATGGAGTACCAAGAGCAGGATTGACCTGAGCATGGCCCTGGAGGGCCCATCCTTTTCTTCTTTCATCAGATTTGTCTTGTCAGCAATAGCAACATCCATCACCATCGACTTGGTGTTGTATCGGAGAATGCTCTTGCTCCATGAGGTAATTGGTCCAGGTATCATGGTATGTGTCACTTTTGATCATTAAAACCTTTATATATATGCATCTGGATCCTTTTATCTCTGACAACTGCTTGGATCTTACATTAGCCCACTTGACCATGTTTGGGGAGATTGATAGGGTTCCCTAGCAAGCCTATACCCATAGGTTTTGGTTTGCCACCGGGGGGATTTCTGTCGTCCACTCCCATCATACCACCACTTTTTCATCTTATCTCCCACTCATTTATCCCATTCCCCTTGTCCGAGCATTGGATTGACTTGTTTGTAGGGTTGCACCTTATCTCGTGGGAAGAAGGGGCTAAAGGCCCAGAAGGTAAAAGCAGCTAGTAAAAGATAAAATCATAGAAATGAAACCTCAAGATGCTTCACCCAGGGATCCCCAAGAAGGAAATAAAAAGCCTCTCAACAAGAAACAAGAGGGACCCAGAAAATATAAAACAAGACCTAGTCAAGAGGATAGGGGGTCTCATCACGAGCCAGCCTATTAGGTTCATGGGTACCTAACAGTGTGACATTGCCACCATCTGGTTACCACGCCAGGGCAGTGACCTTTGGTTGCATGGCCAAGGGAAAGGGGGTCTCATCACAAGCCAGCCTTATCATCTCTATGAAAGTACTTGTGGGTAACACTGTCAGCTCTGGTCACCATGCCAAGGCAGTGTCCTTTGGTTATCCCTTGAATAAAAAGAAAAAGAAGAAGAAAAAACAAATAAATAAAAGAATAAAGGCAAGAACAGGCTTGGAAAAATTGCATCCATGATGGGTACAGCTCGCCTTCTACAAAGGCACCCACAGATAACATTATGAAATCCCTGGCTCTCACTCTACCCACATGACTGGACATCCCCTAGCCACATCACCTCATTTACATGGTTTGGATGAAACCTACCTGGGGACTTCCCTTTTCTTATGGATACTAGCCCAATAAGATGTCTTGTCTTTTTCTCCGATCTTGTATTGTAGGTTTTTGTAATATATTTGATCTATTGAACGATATATCAGGGTTTTTATGCATGTGTTTGATAATATTAATGATGAAATGTGATTGGCATTGCTATGATCCCTGTGACTAATAATCCCATGGAGGGCGTAGTTTTTGATGTGCAAGACCATGCTCGATGGACAGGTACCATTTGGGCCGGTACACATGGGGAGATGATTAGTTCGGACCTCCATGGGGCTAAAGAGCCCATCAGATGGTTGTCGAGTCCCCGTCATAGGGGAAGAGATAGGACAGTGTTTGATCGAGGTTTTGCACCGGAGAAGAAGAGGATGTTTCACCAGAGGCACTTTGGCAAAGCCCGACCTAGGGGGAATGACCCCTTTTCAGTGGAACGTTGGCCTTGGAAGCCTCAGAATGTCCCCATCCTCACCATGACATCATACATCTTCATGATCACTCTTGGAGGCAGACTGGGCAGCAATGGCACGTGTGGCATGTTGGAGAGGCCCCTGGGGGGCTAACATTTGGCTCCTGGATGTCTCATTTTCCCTAAAAGGGGCTAGCGCCTCCCTTGAAGGGGATTTTACCTTTATTACAGCTCAGTTTGGGTTTTAATTTGACAATTTAATGTAAAAACATTATTCTAGTCTTGTCGGCCATTTTTATGACCTAAAATTAATTAAGGTCATTGATACACTATATATTGAGGGTTTTCACTCTCATTTTGACATAACACATCACTCACTCTCCTAGTGAGGTCTGATTTTTGCGCCCTATTGGGGTTATTGGCTGATTTGAGGAAGGTGCACTTGTTTAAGAAGGAGATTTTTGGCATTCTATGGTGTTTTTCTTGAAGGAAGGCTTACAACTAGGGTTTGCATGGTTATTCTCTTGATGGTTTGTAATTATTTTTCTGCAAAACTTCTTGATTGAATGGTTGTAGTTGAATTTCTTGCATCTATTTATAAATATTGTTGAATCAAAACCCTAGGGGACAAACACATAAGTAGGTCGTTGTCTCATGTCCCCTGATAGAAAAACCTTTTAGCCATTGAAGAAGAAGAAGAGAGCCCAGCCATAGCTACACTCTTTCTTTCTTCTTCCCTTAAGCTAGTCGTACCTTTGAACTTCAAGAGGAAGAGGACATCCTAGGCCTAGGTTATCTACACCTAGGGCTGTTTTCTTTTAGTATTTGATGAAAGAGCCTTGCCTTAGCAACACTCTCCCTCTTTAAACTCTCTCGTCTTGATTTTCTTTTCATTGAGCTAGTTGTTTTCCGGGAAGGAGGAGAGAGCACGAGGCCTTGCTTTAGCAACAGCAGAGTGAGCCTCTCTCCCCTGGGGTTCTATCTTTAAGGCCCTGCTTTAGCAGCACCTTGAAACCTTTCCCTCTTGTCCTTTAAATCTCATCCCCTTCAACTTGTGCGTCCTTCACCTTTTTGACTCCATTAACCCTTAGGCATTGATCTTAAGCCTCTAGCATTGAAGTGAAAGTGATGAAACAACTCTCAAAACCTTTGCTAAATTGAAACCCTAACTAACTACTAACCCTAAAAGGATGATGTCACCCTTGGTTATTTCATCTTGACGTAACAACTTTCATTTATTAGGCAATTGGATGGTGTTTAAAGCATTTATTGAATGAGGGCTTGATTGAATACATTGATTGCTACATCATCTTGATATTTATTGGTGAAGTGATATTATTTCATTGCTATATTAACAAGCATTGACTTCATCAATATTTATTGTTATAATTGCTTATATATTGATATCAGATAGTCTTATNCATAGCCTGCATATATATTGGTTTGTTGTTGCTTTGTTCTGGGCAAGTGTTCTTCTTCGGGCCTACACTTCATTATTGGTTGTTTAGCCAGGACTATCTGTTTTGGTGGTGACCTGTGAAGGGGGAACTTTACTTTGACTTTTAAACTTTTGCCTCTTCAAAACCCCAGGTTACCGGGGACATCTACCCTGGGCTTGACCTCCCTAAAGAGAAAGAACCTCCCCATCATGGTGACATTGGGTAGGATAGGTTCTTGTTACGCCAGTTTGACCTCCATCTTATAGCCATTTGACTTAACTACAAACTGTGCGATAACAGATCCCAAATCCTCACTCTAACTAGAAAAGGCACAACATGTGATGGGTTGAGTGCCAGTCAGCATCCCTAAAATGTCGACACCCTCCAACGGATCCATGCTGAAGTCTACCAGCTCTTCTTCGTCTACCCAACCGTTAGCTAACTGCATCATCACCTTCCTTGACCACCTGTAACCCTGGAAAACCTCAATACCAAAAGCGGATTAACCCTCACCCCTTATAGGGTTTCCGCAGTCAAACTTTGTCATCAATATTATTAATTAATTAAATGTTTTGCAATGATATATCATATACTTGTATAAAGTATCTAATTATACTTTTGTATCCATTCTTGACATGGCATTTAATAATTTTGATTAATATAATACTTAATATATTTAATTAATTTAAGGTATACATTCTTGATTTAGTACTTAATAATTTTGATTAATATAATACTTAGTATATTTAATTAGTTTGAGGCCATTTTTAAGTTTTTATGATGGAAAAGATTTAGCGACCTTTTTTAACATCAAAATAAATTTCTAAAGAGTTGAATTATTCCTTTCCTTCCATATATTATATACTATAATATATGATATTCTAGTATATTATGATGATGATGATGATTAACGTCCACTAAGACCAAATTGGTCTATCGGACCTTAAGAGGGTAAGTGATTACTTTTGATTCTTTATAATTTTGTTTATGTGCTCAAAAAACATTAAGATAAGCTTTCCAAGATCACCATACTTTTATTGAGTTAAGAGGTTAGGAAGGTTGGTAGTGTGACAAATATTTTGAAAATGAGATCTAATATGGGTATAGGCTGGACAATCTAAGAGAAAGTGTTTTTCATCTTCAACCTTCTTTGTGTCACAAAGGTGACACACTCTTTCATCCCATGGTGTTTTAGGAATTGAACAATGCCTAGTTTCATTATGGAGCTCGTGAAAATTTGCTCTTATCTTNACACTTGGAAAAACAGATAGATAATTTTGATCTTCTAGATTAGGGTTGATTACATCCTTATAATACCTTAATTTTCTTTTTTCCTCTAACTCTTTATCACACCACATTTTCTCCTTAATTTTTTATTTGACATTTTTTTTAATAATATCTTTGTTCTACAAAATGGTGTCTTCCATGATTCCCCAATAGTTTAGCCAAGACCAGGCATCTTTATTCCATCCTCGCTTAAGTCAATGGTGGTTATGACTCAATTTTGAAGCAATTTTAGGAAGCCTCTTGTCTTCCATGTTGTTTAACTTGTTCTTATACATTAGGTATCTAGTCATAACCATGCTCTCAATGGGGGAGAGGCTTGTTTCTAAGAGGAGGATGGGATAGGGCGTATTTCCTTTAATTTTGAGATTATAGGTTATAAAATTATTTTGTATTTTCTCTATCTTTCTCCAGGATTCACGAGAGATACTACAGCTCCAAACTTCACATCCATAAAGAATAACAGGTGTAACAAGAGTCTCAAAGAGTAGTTTCTTCTTATCCCAACTCCAAAGATCAGCAGATTTACAATTATTTTCAATCCCATAATAAGCTTTCCATGCCCCAATAATCCTTTTCTCAATGCTATAATTCCAGTTGAGCTTGTGGTTAATATCAATTCCAAGATATTTGTATGAAGTCACTTCCTCCAAGTTGTTTTTTTCATATGTGAAGGTACCATAAGAGATCTTATTAGATTTAATAATCATGACCTTAGTCTTATCAGTATTAATAGTCATACCCATATTGGAGAAAAACTCCTTGAGGATTCTTAGTTGGTTTTCAAGATCATGGGGACTCCTTTCCATAAGAACGATGTCATCGGCATAAAGAAGAAGATTGATGACTATACCAGTGAGAGTAGGGCCGACACAACCTTCTTTTTCCAAGCAATCTTCTAACTTGTCAATGTATATTCCAAAAAGGGTAGGGGACAAGAGACAACCTTGTTTGACTCTGATTTGCAGTTAATCTCTTTTGACCAACCCTCAGTGTTTTTAAAATTAGAAATAACATTCTCATACATCCTTATTGCAGCAACCCTCAACTCGAGAGGCACTTTTATCTCTTCCAACCTATTCCAAAGGTTTTTCCTAGGAACCATGTCAAAAGTTTTTCTAAAGTCAACAAAACAACAAAAAATATTGGTTTTAGTATTGTGGAACTCCACTGCAATGATCCTAAAGGTAACAAGATGGTCCACAGTTGAATGATATATCCTAAACCTGGCTTGTCCTTTATCTCTTTTACCGTGACTTTCTAGCCAACGACTAATCTTCTATTCCAAAATAATTCCATAAAGCTTGGCTAAAATCGGGCTAATCATAATGTTCCTATAATTAGAGGGAATGTTTCTATCCCCATTTTTAAAAATAGGAACAATGAGGCTTTGCGTCCAGGGTTTAGGGAAGCCCTGCTTGACTACTAAATTGAAGAGCTTGTGTATGTGAGGGATAAGGATTGGCCCTTCGATTTAAAAAATTTCATCTTGGTAGCATTCAATTTCCTTAGCTTTCCCAATTGCAAGTCACTTACCCCCAAACTCTATTTCATCTAAAGAAAAAACTTCTTCCTTTGTAGGGATAATAGGAATGGTTTCCATGGCATTAGGGAACTCGTAAATAGTTTTAA
>JASDQU010013106.1:0-23639 GCA_032191745.1 Picea mariana | reverse complement strand
GTTTACTCACAAAATCCTATTCCAAGGCACTAAATCCTAATCTAGTTTCTACACCCTACAAAATAAAATCGTTACTAATCAATTTTAAATTATAGCGTTAATTTTAATGGCCATGTTTACTCAAAAAGGTGTGGTTGTGAAACTTAGTGATGTTATGACTCAACAAGTAAAGTAAGTACGAATACAATGCAAAGTCCTAAGTTCAATTTTCAATGAATGATATGCTTCTTAAAAACAATGCAATTTTCAATTCAATTCTGCAATTTTGAACAAAAATGCAATCTTTCTTTACATGCACTAAGATAAATGACAAAGACTCAAAAGATCAAAATGCCAATCAATGCAAAATACCTAATATTTTTTTATTTTCAATATAAGAAAAATGAAAATGCATGGACTGAACAACAACTTGATATATAAAGACTCTACTATGTATAGAAAGAGACAACTTAAGTAGGATACCAAGGATCAAAACACCCAGCCCAATGTACAAGTAAAATCAAAATGAAAAGATGAAGAGAAAGGCCCCTCCCAAAAATTCAACCAAAGACAGGTTTCCTGCCATCCCACAGACACTTAACAATCACTACAGTGACCCAAGAAGACTCAACAATCATCAAAACCTACCCAACAACCACCAAACCCAGCAAACAAGCAAAAAAGGTTGGTGTACGCAACTATTCAAGGGAAAAGCGTGTATGTATGTAGCTTGCAAAAGGAAAACACATGTATATACGCAACTGTCAAGAAAAAACCCACATATATGTGTCAAAATCACAACTAGGCTAAGGAGAAGGTTGAAAGACTCAGACCCAGAGTGAATAGAGGTTGTCAAGCAGTGATACGACAAGAAATGAAATATGAACGAGAGAAATCTAAGGAGAAAAACACTCCAAACCCCAAGAAAGAAGATTCAATCCCCAGTATGGTCGTCAATTTTGTTATGAGGAAAATCTCTCTATGGCTAGGGGAAAACCACAACATACGAAAATGCTTGCAGAAATCAAGTTTAGTCTCATGTTTCCTATATAAAAAAATATGCTAGCAAGACAAGATAAAAGTCCTACCTTGTCTAGACATTCGATGAAGTCCACCTTTGAGCACTCAACTCAAAGCAATACACCTACAACTAGTCCTCAACAACCAAGCAAAGAAAACATATGGTGATGATATATGATATTAGTGTTGGAAGATTGGTTGTTGTCATTGACGTCAACCCTAGTCATTGGTTTTGGACCCCAATATTGATGAAGGTATTTGGACATGAAGGACAGTGCACATCCAGATACAACAACCATGGATGGATAGTATACAACATGTTGTTTTTGGTGGTAGGTGGCATGTCACGTGGATCCTCATGGTTGAGGAGAAATGAATTTTTGAAGATGACAAAGTGAATTGAAGAAGGAAGTACAGGTCGGCCCTGAAGATAATTAAAGAAAAGAATTACAAAAGAAGAAAGTGTCAGGTCGGCCCTAATGTTAAAAGGAAGTGACATAAAGGGTATAAATACATATCATTATACATTCATTTTACATACACAATTTTGTTGATGAAAAAGGATATATAAGTCGAATTTCAGAGGAAATATGAAATAAAGAAGGCCGAATTTCAAGGGAGGATGAAGTATCTTGGTGATGTGTTCTAAGGTATGTTATTTACAGGTCATCTTACCATTTTTGCTATAACATTTTTTCTAGAATGATTTAGATGGTGAAATTGGTATGGTATTGAGAATACATATCTAGGTACCTGTGGTAAAAATTTCAGCTCTTATTTGCTATAATTTTGGAGATACACTCTGTGGAAGATAGGGTTTTTGCCTAGTCTTGAAGTTAGTCATAAACATGTATTACGGGTAAAACAATTATAACTTCTTCATAGATAATCCAAATGAAGTGAGAACAATTGCATTGGAAATAATATGGGTTGTAGTTTCTTGTGTACGGATTTAAGAATCAGATGTTAAATATTGAGCACAGGGCATTCTATACAAGTTCGCTCTCCTGAATAAACCAGAATTGAATAAGGTCTACCATTTTCTCTATAGCTCATTTTTGGAAGGATTCAAGGAGAGAAACTTGGAGGAGTTTTAGAGAATACATTGGGTAATATTATCTACAAGATCATAGTATTCCAAGAAGTGAATAATTGCAGAAGTTGAAGAAGTCTGAGGAAGCATTATCAGGTTCTATGTGATGGTTGGTTGATGGTGATAATTTAATGTAAAGTTTTATTATCTCTCATATATTGTTGGGTGGAAGGAAGGGGAAAGGATGGAGAGGTCAACCCTCTATTGATATTGGAGGATTGTATCTTCCTTTTGGAGGTTTATCCCTCCCTTTATATTTGGAAGTTGTAGCTTCCCTTGGAAGTCATTACTTCCCTTGAAAAATAACTGTTGATTCTTTCTCATATATTGTGCATGGTGTATTGTGGTGTATTGGTGTAACTTTTCTACTATTATTCATTGCTTATTGGATATAATTGAATATATGATCTGGTTGAAGTACAATTTGAAAAAGTTCCAAATTGTACTTGATATTGATTCACCCCCCTCTCAGTATCAACAATTGTTATCAGAGCAGGTTGCCTTCAAAACAGTTTAACCACCGGAAGGAAGATCTTAAGAAGAAATGGAAGACAACATTCCAAATGGGATTCCACCATTTGATGGAAGCAATTTTGAATGTTGGAGTAATATAATGGAAACTTACTTGAAATATCTTGGGGCAGATGTTTGGTTCTTAGTTTCTTCAGGATACAATGATTTGAATAAACCAAACACTACAACTCAGAAGGAAGCAAGAAGGAACAACGAATTGGCAATAGATACCATCCTGGATGGATTGATAGATTCAATGAAATCCAAGGTGGGATCATGTGCATCATCAAAAGAGCTTTGGGACAAGCTACAAGACCTTTATGCAAGATAAGAAGCAGAAGAAGAAGAAGAAGAAGTTGAAGCAAATTTCAACATCTCAGATTTCAAAGAAGAAAATAGAGGTGAGTTCTTTTTCTTTAATTGTGAAGTAGTAGGACATGTTGAATTTGAATGTCATTATCCAAGGATTTAAAGAGATTATATTGAAGAAGAAAAGTCCAATGAATAAGAATAAAATCATGAAGCACAAATGATTCAACAAGAAGATGAGAATCTTAAAAAATTGAAGCATGTTGAGATTGAAAATAACAAGCTCAAAAACACGCATAGAAAACTAAGAAGTGAATTGGGTAGTTGTGAAAAGCAGTTGTAAGCTTGAAGAAACAATTAGAAGACTTTGATAAACTAAGAGAAGAAACCATTTCCTTGAAAACTCTACTTGAAGAAGCAATAATAATAGGAGAAGTAAGGAATGTCCAAATGATGAAGAAAGAAGAATATTGTGAGAAACTTGAACAAGAAGTTGTCTCATTGAGGAAGAGCTTAGCAAACTCTCAAGTTCCAAAAGAATTAACACATCTTAGATGCATGGGTGAAACTTCATACAAATAAGGTGAAAATATCAACAATAAGGTTGAAGAAAGATCTACATAGACAGTTGATGAGAAGTGGACCAGGATACCAAAAAGAAGGAATGATTACAAAAGAGATGAATATCCAAGAAGACCTCCTACCTTTAGGAATCAAAGAAGATTCAATCAGTATGAAGGAAACTACAGAAGAGTAGATCATGAACCTAGATGGACTACATCACAAAGAAGGTCACTTACTCCCAAATATCAAAATTTATTTCTTGGTCATTGTTATACTTGCAAAAATTTTGGACATAAGGCAATTAATTGCAGAATCAATGAAAGGAACAACTATGCAAGAAACATGAATGGTGTAAATAAAAGATATCGAAATAATCGTGGATTTTTCAACAGAAGTTATAATTCATTTTCCCCATTGATGGGAAAAAATATTTTATGCTACAAATGTAATTATCTTGGTCACAAAGCACAAGATTGCAGATATATGAATGAAGATGCTCCTATGCCAAATGTCCCTATTCCAACCACAGTATGGAGAAGGAAATAGATTCCAAACAATGAATATTGTCGAATAGCATTGACCATTGAAGAATGTAAAGAAGAAGATGAATGGTACATAGACAGTGGATGTTCTTCACACATGACCGGGGATCAAGACAAATTCACCAGCTTGAAGAGAAAGGGGGCAATGTTGCATTTGGAAATGACTCATCTGCCAAAATATTTGGAGAAGGTGTAGTAGAGATTGGAAGAAAAAATGTAAAAGCAAAGAATGTCCTATTGGTTGAAGACTTGAAGCATAATCTATTCAGTGTTAGTAAAATGTGTGATCAAGGATATACTCTCATGTTTGATCACAAAGATGCAAAATCAAAGAAGAAGGTTCAAGAAGATTGGTTGCAACTGCAACAAGAATACCAAGTAACATATACGTCCTAAAACCACGAAAAATCTCCAAGGAATAAAGAGACCATAAAAATGAAGTGTTATTAAGTGCTATATGTTCAGGGGGAGCATCCCCAAAGAATAGTTAACTTTTTCCATTAAATTCAGGGGGAGCAACCCCACCCTTTTCCATTGATGTCAAAGGGGGGAAGAAATTGGGATCATGATGACAGGGGGAGCATTAGTGTTTCCATAAATGACAATGGGGGAGATTGTTGGAAGATTGGTTGTCATTGATGTCAACCCTAGTCATTGGTTTTGGACCCCAAGATTGATGAAGGTATTTGGACATGAAGGACAGTGCACATGCAGGTACAACAGCCATGGATGGATAGTATACAACATGTTATTTCCAGTGGTAGGTGGCACGTCATGTGGATCCTCATGGTTGAGGAGAGATGAATTTTTGAAAATGACAAAGTGAATTGAAGAAGGAAGTACAGGTCGGCCCTTAAGATAATTAAAGAAAAGAATTACAAAATAAGAAAGTGTCGGGTTGGCCCTAATGTTAAAAGGAAGTGAGATAAATGGTATAAATACATATCATTATACATTCATTTTACATACACAAGTTTTTTAATGAACAAGGATATATAAGTCAAATTTCAGATGAAATCTGAAATAAAGAAGGCCGAATTTCAAGGGAGGGTGAAGTCTCTTGGTGATGTGTTCTAAGGTATGTTATTTATAGGTCATCTTACCATTTTCGCTATAAATTGTTTTCTAGAATGAATCAGATGGTGAAATTGGTATGGTATTGAGAATACATATCCATGTACCTATGGAAAAAATTTCAGTTCTTTTTTCGTTATAATTTTAGAGATACACTCTATGGAAGATAGGGTTTTTGACTAGACCTGAAGCTAGTCATAAATAGGTGTTCCGGGTAAAAAATTTATAACTTATTCATAGAGAATCCAAATGAAGTGAGACAAATTGCATTGGAAATAGTACGATCTTTATTTTCCTATGTACAAAGTTCAAAGAATTCCAGAATCAGATGTTAAATATTGAGCACGGGGAATTTTGTACAAGTTTGCTCTCTTGAATAAACCAGAATTGAATAAGATCTACCATTTTCTCTATAACTCATTTTTGGGAGGATTCAAGGAGAGAAACTTGGAGGATTTTCAAAGAATACATTGAGTAATATTATCTATAGGATCAGAGTATTCCAAGAAGTGAATAATTGTAGAAGTTGAAGAAGTCTCAGGAAGCATTATCAGGTTCTATGTGATGGTTGGTTGATGGTGATAATTTAATGTGGAGTTTTATTATCTCTCATATATTGTTGGGTGGAAGGAAGGGGAAAGGACGGAGAGGTCAACCCTCTATTCATATTGGAGGATTGTATCTTCCTTTTGGAGGTTTATCCCTCCCTTTATATTTGAAAGCTGTAGCGTCCCTTGGAAGTCATTACTTCCCTTGAACAATAACTATTGATTATTTCTCATATATTGTGCATGGTGTATTGGTGTAAATATTCTACTATTGTTAATTTCTCATTGGATATAATTTAGTATATGATATGCTTGAAGTACAATTTGAAAAAGTTCCAAATTGTACTTGACACTGATTCACCCCCCTCTTAGTATCAACAGTTAGCACATTCAATAGCATAATCCATTAACATACATAAAACATACACCCATGGAATAGTAATTCAAATATTTGAAAGATATCAATTGGATGAGAAAAGATTATTTCTATTAATATATGATCAGTAGAAGTGAATAAGTTACAAACTTCCATGTCAGCACGGTTCATAACCAAGAAACTAAGTTCCTTCCAGTTGGGCCTCCACCACTTCAATCCTCCACCAAAGTCAAGATCATAGAAGAGAGACAATGAAGTTCTCAATCAATAAAGGAATATATTGGGGGCTGAACATTGTGTTCAGACTTAAAGGACAAAGGGATGCAGACTCAATGTGAAGTGAATAATTCCTCCAGAGTAACTTTTCTCTCAAAGTTGAATTCTTTCTCCTCTTTTCCATAGCTTAGAATTGGATCATCTATATCATTCAAATGGAACTGAAGGGCCGATTCAGAATGTTTCCAGTATATGGAAGGCTAAGGATCATTGATCTCCTGTCGTGACATGGAAACCAGACCACCATTTTTCATTTTTGGGCACATTTCCCGATGTACGCAGGCTATAGTGGTGCAACCTGTGTATATGCATGTTGTATAGCAGGCAAAGTGTGTATATGTGGAAAACATGTATTTTTAGCTCTGGGATTTGCAAAAATGGATGAAAAGTCTGCATAAGGAAATGGAAAAAGGCCCTCTGTGCAAGATTGCATGGAGTGAGGAAAATCTTGCTATAACAATACCCCAAAAGCTGAACCTTTTTTTACATTCACATATTCATCTATTTATGCAATAAGAGGATTCAAATACCTACTCAGATATAAGTTCTAGAGTTAAACTCTGCATTACATTCAGACCTGCAGATATCAACTTCACAATTTAGTTCTTATTACAATTTATGAACAATTCTTTAAAATGAGCGAAGTAGAGTTTAAGTGCTAGTTTATAGGGATAACTCCCCTTTTCTGGGCCCATAACTTCGACCTAATTAAAACATTGTTTTTTATCAAAAAGACCTTTATTACAACTAGATGTAATATCTCCAACTAAAACAAAAATATTCTATCAATGTAACTGGAGTCACTGCTGATAACAAAATTGTATGAGTTGTACCACAAAAGTCTATTATTGAACTAAAAATAAATGAGATCTTCGAATAAACTGCAAGAAATTTGGAACAACTTTCCTTGAAATATATCACTGGTCTCTTGACTGCCATCCATTGTTGTCGAGTGCCCTAGAAATTTAGAAATTGACTAAAGTTGTGGAATACTCTTCCACTTCTATACTCATTGTATTGATGCCTTGAAATACTGGTCACTTGAGAATGTGGACCTAATTCCCGGGGATGCAGATATATTGTTGATTATTTTCCTTGAAATACTCAACCCCTGATTTCGATGTCCTTTTCTTATGGAAATAATATCTCTGGAAATCTCAAACTTTACAACATATTTATTTGACTTAATATCAATACCACAAGATGTCACATCATTTGCAAAAAAAACATGGTAAATCCTTAACTTAAACTTTTTTAGAACCTCCATATGAAAAGTTTGATCCTTATCTTCAATGCTTGATTTTTGAACATTGTTGGTGAAGATTGGGCATGCGAAAACAATATTATGAAAATTCCATTTTGATCAGACAATAATTTCTCCCAAATCATTGAGATATTTGGAAAACCACTCGCAAACAAGGTAAATGGACCCATTCTGGAAGTGGGTTTTTAATGGTTTTGGAAGATTCACTACGGTTTGATCAGAAATGGAGCCCGAATTTCACTTCTTGGAATAATGATGGGAAATGATAATTTGAATGTATCTTTAACTATGAACTTCTATCCATATTTTATTCGATTGAGGCCAAAATATAAATTCATCTGTGTATCTATGTACTTGGATAATTTTACCTTCATCATTTATACCCTCATCAATGTTGGTACAGGGCATTAGCATGTTTGATGCTTCATGAATTATCATCCATTCATATGACATATACAATAATTTAAGAACGTGACAAATGTTGTTATGATGACGAATTTGATGGCATGATCTCCTGATTTTGTGCTATGTGTCAAGGCTTTAAAAATTGACTTGGAGATTGGGTTAACAAGAAACCAATATTGTTAATGCATTATAAAAATTATCATAAAACCAAAAAGATTTTAAAATAATAAATTTTATATTTGTTTGACTCTAAAAAAGATCAAGGTGAAGGGATCGGATAGGGGTTTGAAAGACAATATCTCAACAAAATATGATGCAAAGGATAGTGGGCTTAGAAAAATTGATGCTTGTACAAATGGAGGCTTTTGTGTATTGCAAGAATGGAAACATTCTTGCAATCATGTATGTTTAGGTATTAATAGATGTAACATTCTTTTCCTTTGAAAATAGTAAATGTAGTTTTAGAGACATCATTTCTGCAAAATTATGTGTACCATGCCCATTTTCATTTTGAAGTGTACATGGTTGGATAGATACAAGATGGCCCCTCCCCCACATAATTGATTTATGTTTTGTGAAGTGCCATAAAAATATTCCCATGGCCTTTGATGATCCACTCTCTCTTCTTGTGGAACTCTTCTATTCTTCTTGGTTTTTTTCCTGGGGAAAATGAGCAAGAATACTACTACATTGAGTAGCAATGACTTCCTGGGGGATCATTTTTTGCGGAACATTTGGGAATTTCTGGCTAGCCAGATTCCCCAACAAACTAAGAGTGGGAAAGCAGAAATTTTTTTATTCGATGGGGTGGAGATCCATAATTTCCAGGTGTCTTATGTCGACTGACCTTTCCATATATAGGTTTGTCCTTGCATATTTTCTACCTCCTACCACACCACCTTTGAGAAAGGATAAGCAATAAAAAGGTGTACCTAAGACTCTTCATCTTGTTTACAAACGATACACCATCCAGGGCCTAGAACCTATCTTTTTCTCTTGACTTCCCAAGTTCGTACTATTTTGGAAATCATGCTCCACATAAATATTTTGGACTTTAGTGGACAACAGAGTTTCTACAACCCTTTCCACCACCATTATGGGACCCTGAGGTGTATCACTATACTGAGTTGTGCATAACCCATCTTTGGAGTGTATATGCCAAAAGGGTCCAAGGCACATACCAATTCATCCTCCCTATCCACCAGATGAATGTGAGACTGCTTTAAGGCCCTGGTAAAATTTAACAAAACAACACTATACTCCTCTGCAATCCCCAATTTTGTGTGATTTTTCCATTCCTGTGACCAAATATTGGTTTTGGTGGAGTCCCCAATATGACTAAGGTGAAATAGGTCCTTGTCGTGTAAGGTCTGAATAAACACATCGGGAAGAATATATGCTCATCCACTCCCCGGCCAAGGGTCTGTACCCAAACGCATTGTGTTCCCATTACCCACGCGCCAGTCTAAGCCATCCCCAATGACCTCAAATGAGTTTATCATTGCTTTCCAAATGATGGAAGACCCAACGTGCCTTTTTATTGGGTGTTTGATCTAATCCTATAATGATGATGGTCAAATGTATTTTTGAGTGACCACTTGAGTCCATATATTCTTTGTATAAAGTAATCTCCAAACCAATTTTCCTGCCAAGGATTTTGCAAATAGGAAGATGTTTTTTATCCCCCGACCCCAAAGAAATTTTGGGATTACTAAATTAGACCATCTAACCCAAGGGATGACCTATTTATCCTTAGTCCCAGCCCACATAAATTTAGAATCCAAGCTAAATATGTCCAATACACCAAAATAGCCTCAAGGACCAATTTCACCAAAATTAATCGATCGACTCTGGACAACCACTTGTGACTCCATATGTTTAGCCTATTCTCTAATTTCCTTAAAATCCACTTCCATTCTATCTTCTTATAGCTATTGGGTTTTAGGTGAAAACCCAAATACTTTATCCCTTCATCCAGATGTTTTATCTCGAATGGAAATAAGGATATATATACTTGCATGTCATCCTCCTCCATATTTTGAAAGGATATCATGGATTTCCATTCATTTATCTGCATCCCAATTGCTCGTCCAAAAAGATTCAAAATACTATAAAGTTTTTCTGCATCCCCTCTATACCCATTACAAAAAATCATAACATCATCCACAAACAATAGATGGGATATTTGGAGGGTTGTGGAGATCTCAATTCCACCAAATTCCCTATTGGATCTTATTGATTCCATAGCACTGTTGAGTCCCTCCACTACTAGAATAAAAATGAGTGGGGATAAAGGACTCCCTAACAAAGACCTATTTCTTCCTGAAAAAAAGGGGAGGTTGAACCATTAATCAAAACTGCAAAAGAGGAAGTGGATATACAACTCATCACCCATCTGATAAAATCGACCTCAAAACCTAAATGAGTAAGGAGTAATCTGATATAGAGCCAATTAACTCGATCATAGGCTTTAGAAAGGTTGATTTTGAGAATTGCTCCTTTAATCTTCTTCTTTTTCATAGAGTGAATTCCTTCATGTGAAACTCCAATAGCTTCATGAATTTGGTGTCCCTCCAGAAATCCAAATTGTTCCTTTGAAATTGACTTCGAAAAAATATTCTTTATTCTTTTGGCTATCACCTTTTCCACTATTTTATATATGCAATTGTAAACAAATATGGGCCTGAAATCATTCATATCTTGTGGAGTATCAATCTTGGGGATGATGGAAATGAAGTTTGATATCAGAGGGGGATGTAGGTGTCCCTCCTTGCATGATTCTTCAATGACTTCTGGTAAATCCTTCCCTAAAATTTCATAGAACCCAAAATAAAATTTTACACTCCAACCATTTGACCCAAGGATTTTGTTCTTCTGAAAACTACGGAGAACTTCTTGAATTTAATATTTAGTTACCTCCTCCATCAAAACTATGTTTGATTCGCCATTTGTGAACTGGGGGAAGGGGGTTGCTAATCAAATTATATCAACAATATTTACTTCAGTTGGATATTTGAATAAGTTCTTTAAATTACTTTTCCCTAACTAGGACAGGTCTTGAAAAGATGACACTTTATTTCCCTAAGGCCCTGTCAGACTCTAGATTGTATTCCTGATTTTCCTCCCATTTGAAAAAGCATGGAAAAAATTTGTATTTTCATCCCCACTCTTCAGCTATATCGCCATACTTGTTTTCCTCCAAACTTCCTCCTGATCAAGTAAGAGTTGTCTCTTTTGTTTTTCTAGAGACAAAAGGGCCTCTTTCGAGTCTGGGGACTGGTATCCTTCACCATGAGATTCATATATGACCCGCAACACTTCCTCAATATCCTTTATATCCCTTTCATCCCTATGCATTTTTTTTTTCCCATATAAGCACTTTCTTTTTAACTTGCTTTAAATTTGAGGCAAAATGAACCCCTGCTACCACACCACCACTCAGATCAAAAGGAACCCAACATATTTTGACCAGTGTTTGGAAACTTTCCTCCTTTAGCCATGCTGGATTAAACTTGAATGGGCTAGGGGGTTTTCCTGGACCACCCAAAATTTCAAATAAAATTGGAGAGTGATACGATTCACCTCCACACCCAATCCACTATCTGATGAGTTTGGGTTGTAACATAAGTTTTTCATAAACCATGAATCAATCCAAACTTTTAGTGATTCTATCATCCCCCACCCTTTTATTCTGCTAAGTAGGGAGAAGTTTCAAAGGGGAAAGATCCAAGAGACCAGCCTCTAAGAGAGAGTGATGAAAGAAGTCCCTAAGTTGATCTGCTCGTTCTCTTTGACCCCATACCTATGCTACCCACACGGAGAAATTGAGGTCTCCCCCGATGATCACATAGTCTTTTGTAATAAAATATTTCTAAAGAAAAGAGTCCCAGTAAAGAACCCTATCTTGATATGGCCCGTAAATATTTAGGAAAGTAAAGGACCTTCCCATATTAGCACAAATTATCTCAACACCTAGGCCTGATTCAAAACCCCAAGAATTTTTCATCTTGACCTTATTTTTTTTCCATCCAATTGCTAACCCTTCTGACCTTCCTTTGGCATCCAGCCCTATGAAAGGCTAGAGAGGGAAAAAAGATTCCAAAAGAGACACCACAACTTTAGTTTCCCCTAGGGTTTCTTGTAATAGAATCATGTTAGGGTCATGAGAGGCAATCATCCTCTTGAGGGTATATTTTTTAGCGAGGCCTACCAAACCCCTACAATTTTGAGATATCAGTTTCATGAAGGAGATCCTTCTTGGGGATTCGCTACTCTAAGCACCCAAAAAATGGAGATTTGTTTACCTGCTGCCACATCTGCAAAGGATTTATTCTGATATTTTGAGAGAAAGGATCTTCGACCCCATCCCTTCGGGATAACTTTTGGCCCAGGGTTTTTTCCTAAACCAGCCATTCCCACCCCCGAAGAACACATCACCCAATTATTCCTCAGATTGTAAACAATGGCTTCTTCAACTAAGTCCATGGACAACTCTGAATCCCCAGGAAACATTTTGGGAGAGGGAGGGTTTGTGGCCACCTCCGGCAGACAAAATTTTTTTGGTTGGGCATGGGTGGGAAAGGGAGGGGAGTCTTGGATTTCTATGGTCAGAGAGAGGGAGTGTAAGGGTGTTAAGAACCAAAGACTGAATACAAAAGCACCACAACAAATATAGAAGAACAATATAGAAAAACACCACTTTATNTGCTACTATCACCTAAGAACATTCTAGAGGAGGAATCTTCTAGAAGTAGAACCTTCTAAGAAGTCCTCTTACATTTATTATATCTAACTACCATAGTGGACCTTTTTTAATAATATAGTGGACCTAATCCACCTTACATTGAATGACCTCCACTATTATCACTATGGGCCCTCTGGGCCCCCCCACTGCCTCTCTAGCTACCTTACAAAGGGCCCGATCCAACCTTTTCCAAGAACTGAAAGTGAATTTATCAAAAAATTAATTGACTATGAAGACATAAAATACATACCCTGTGGGGAGAGATCTGGACGCGGTTGATTGTCATTTGAGAATCTTTCCAGCAAGGGGACAAATTGGCCCCCACTTGTATCCAAAGACGTTGAAGTGAATTGTGTAGTGGGCATATGAATGACTAAGGGAGCCTCTTTGTTTGCCTGGTCCTAAATGTTTTTATCCTCCTCCTGGTGAAGACCTATATCCATAACTAAGGATGCTCCTCTTGCCTGAGCCTCTGAAACAATCTTCTTCTTTGCAGCCCCAACTCTCGATTTCTTGGATTTGAAGGGAAGTGGCCATTGACTGACAATATTCCCTTGTTTATGGCATCTTTGACATCGGAAGGGAAATCCCTCATAATCTAGCCTTTATTTGAAGATCTTCCCTTTGAACATCAGTTCCAAGTCCTCCACCAATCCTTCCTACAATTTTATCTGTATTAAGATCCATGCAACCACATACTCATCAGATGCCAAGAAAGACATATCCACATCAATAAAAGACCCTACTGTGTTCCCAATCAATTTGAAAATATCCTTAGTCCAAAACTCTAGTAGAAGACATGGTAGTCGGACCCAAATGGGAACAACATCCATGCACTCTAACCCAACGTCAAACATTGGCGATAAGAGATTAAGGTAGTCTGGAGTCGAATCCATGCTCTAAGGAGAATTTAGAACCCATTTTTCATCCTTAAGATTTGCAAGCTTAAAAGAAACCCAACTTATAGCCAAAACCCTCACTGCCAACACATACCCTAGGTGGCCCATCCAATGTGTCATCGCCCAAGCCTTAAAATATTTGGCACTTAGCATGCTACACTAAATATTCCCCACTACCATCGAATTCGACAAATCCAACATCTAAGCCATGGTAACATCCTCACCTAACAAGAGCCTTGGTGGAGCACTCTTGGGATGAAGACATTTATTTTTCCTCTTTCATGAAGAAGAGGACCTCGCCTAAGTATTTGAAATTAGATCCACCCCTGATGATAGAAAACCCTCTTAAATCCATAGGTGTAACTCCGAAGGAGGCACACATGAAACCAAGTCTAGAGGTAGAGAATGCACCAGAAATAAATTCGTAAACACAACTGAGGATAAATGATCTGCACTAACCCCTTATGACAAGAGGGGACCGATTGTTTGACTAGGCGAAAAAAAAACATGAGTGTTGAGTCCAAATAATATCTCCAAATCCCCTTGGATCCTGAAGTCCCAGCCTCCAAGAATTGTCTGTTGGTGACACTTCCACCCAAGAGGAAAAAGGGTAATCCCACAGTGTAGTCTCAGTCGGTTCATATACACCAGAAAAATGTCCTTCGTCATACACCGCACCCTTGTGAACAAGGAGAGAAAGAGACAAATTGGGCCCAAAGAAAGATGAAAACCCTAACGATGAAAGAGGCAGGGAGACAAAACCTGCTAATAGACTAGATCCCAAATCCTCACTCTAGATGGACAAGGCACAACATGTGATGGGTTGAGTGTCAGTCAGCATCCCCAAAATGTTGACACCCTCCAACGGATCCATGTTGAAGTCTACTAGCTCTTGTTCATCTACCCAACAGTAAGTTAACTACATCATCGTCTTCCTTGACCACCTGCAACCCTAGAAAACCTCAAGACCAAAAGTGGCTTAACCCTCACCCCTTCTAGGGTTTCCGCAATCTAACTCTGTCATCAATATTATTAATTAATTAAATGTTTCGCAATGATATATCATATACTTGTATAAACTATTTAATTATACTTTTGTATCCATTCTTGACATGGTATTTAATAATTTTGATTAATATAATACTTAATATATTTAATTAATTTAAGGTATACATTCTTGATTTAGTACTTAATAATTTTGATTAATATAATACTTAGTATATTTAATTAGTTTGAGGCCATTTTTAAATTTTTATGATGGAAAAGATTTAGCGACCTTTTTTAACATCAAAATAAATTTCTAAAGAGTTGAATTATTCCTTTCCTTCCTTATATTATATACTAGAATATATGATATTCTAGTATATTATGATGATGATGATGATTAACATCCACTAAGACCAAATTGGTCTATCGGACCTTGAGAGGGTACGTGATTACTTTTGATTCTTTATAATTTTGTTTATGTGCTCAAAAATCATTAAGATAAGCTTTCCAAGATCACCATACTTTTATTGAGTTAAGAGGTTAGGAAGGTTGGTAGTGTGAAAAATATTTTGAAAATGAGATCTAATATGGGTATAGGCTGGACAATCTAAGAGAAAGTGATTTTCATCTTCAACCTTCTTTGTGTCACAAAGGTGACACACTCTTTCATCCCATGGTGTTTTAGGAATTGAACAATGCCCAGTTTCATTATGGAGCTCGTGAAAATTTGTTCTTATATTAGCAATGCTTCTTTTTTTCTTTACACTTGGAAAAACAGATAGATAATTTTGATATTCTAGATTAGGGTTGATTACATCCTTATAATACCTTAATTTTATTTTTTCCTCTAACTTTTTATCACACCACATTTTCTCTTTAATTTTTTATTTGACATTTTTTTTAATAATATCTTTGGCATATTTATTCCATCCTCGCTTAAGTCGATGGTGGTTATGAATCGATTTTGAAGCAATTTTAGGAAGCCTCTTGTCTTCCATGTTGTTTAACTTGTTCTTATACATTAGGTATCTAGTCATAACCATGCTCTCAATGGGGGAGAGGCTTGTTTCTGAGAGGAGGATGGGATAGAGTGTATTTCCTTTAATTTTGAGATTATAGGTTATAAAATTCTTTTGTATTTTCTCTATCTTTCTCCAGGATTCACGAGAGATACTATAGCCCCAAACTTCACATCCATAAAGAATAACAGGTGTAACAATATTCTCAAAGAGTAGTTTCTTCTTATCCCAACTCTAAAGATCAGCAGATTTACAATTATTTTAAAGCTCATAATAAGATTTCCATCCCCCAATAATCCTTTTCTCAATGCTATAATTCCAATTGAGCTTGTGGTGAATATCAATTCCAAGATATTTGTATGAAGTCACTTCCTCCAAGTTGTTTTTTTCATATGTGAAGGTATCATAAGGGATCTTATTGGATTTAATAATCATGACCTTAGTCTTATCAGTATTAATAGTCATGCCCATATTGGAGAAAAACTCCTTGAGGATTCTTAGTTGGTTTTCAAGATCATGGGGACTCCTTGCCATAAGAACGATATCATCAGCATAAAGAAGAATATTGATGACTATACCAGTGAGAGTAGGGCCGACACAACCTTCTTTTTCCAAGCAATCTTCTAACTTGTCAATGTATATGCCAAAAAGGGTAGGGGACAATAGACAACCTTATTTGACTCCGATTTGCAGTTAATCTCTTTTGACCAACCCTTAGTGTTTTAAACTTAGCAATAATGTTCTCATACATCCTTATTGCAGAGACCCTCAACTCGAGAGGCACTTTTATCTCTTCCAACCTATTCCAAAGGTTTTTCCTAGGAACCATGTCAAAAGTTTTTCTAAAGTCAACAAAACAACAAAAAATATTGGTTTTAGTATTGTGGAACTCCTCTGCAATGATCCTAAAGGTAACAAGATGGTCCATAGTTGAATGATATCTCCTAAACCTGGCTTGGCCTTTATCTCTTTTACCATGACTTTCTAGCCAACAACTAATCTTCTATTCCAAAATAATTCCATAAAGCTTGGCTAAAATAGGGCTAATCATAATGTTCCTATAATTAGAGGGAATGTTTCTATCCCGATTTTTAAAAATAGGAACAATGAGGCTTTACGTCCAGGGTTTAGGGAAGCCCTGCTTGACTACTAAATTGAAGAGCTTGTGTATGTGAGGGATAAGGATTGGCCCTCCGATTTAAAAAAATTCATCTTGGTAGCCTTTAGTTACCTTAGCTTTCCCACTTGCAAGTCGCTTACCCCCGAACTCTATTTCATCTAAAGAAAAAATGTCTTCCTTTGTAGGGATAATAGGAATGGTTTCCATGGAATTAGGGAACTCGTAAAGACTTTTAAGGTAGGAATTCCAGTCCCTTAAGGGAATCCTATTATTTTCTTTAGTATTGTGGTTTAGAATTTGGCTCCAGAACTTCTTAGGATCCAGCTTATATAGTTGTGAAAGTTGCTCTTGCCTTTTATTGATATAGTGCCTTTTTTTCCTTTTAATTAGGGATTTGTACGTATTGAGCTTATCGAGTTTTAATGACTCATTAGAAGCATCCCTAATGGATTTCCTAGCAATTTTACATTCTTTATCCTACCAAGTGTTGGTTTTTCTTTTATTCTTTTTATAGGACACCTCGAAAGAGAACTTGTTAATAGAAGTGGAAAGGGTAGTTGTAAAATTATAATAGAGTTCTTCAATGTTGTCCTGATAAGTTAGGAGATTTAATTTATTATTTAAATCCTTTAAGAAAATGTCAACTTTACTTTTTTCAAAGCACAAGTTCCTTTTATTATCAAAATTCTCTTCAATGGCACTTCTATGCATGGAAAAGTTTAGAGTTAGGGTTAAAGGTTTATGATCAAATTCAAGCTCGTGGTCATTTAAAAGGTCAAAATTTGTTATTTGGTTGGAAATGGGGATATCATATATCACATAATATACAACACTACTACCTAGCCCATGAATACAACTCATATGGTTGGAGTTTGGCCACTTCATTACTCCATTGCAAATTATTAGGTCTTGAGAGCTGCAAAGCTTGACAAACTCAGTACCAAAAAAATTCTCAATTAGGTCTTTAGAGCTTCTTTTGTAGCTATTAGATAAAACAAGGTTCTCATCTAGACATAGAGGATTATGGTTGGAATCAGTACTTAAAAGACTAGCTTGTTTAGTTGCATTCCTAGCATTAAAGTCTCCTCGCGGGAGGATATTACCTTCATTTTTCAAACTATAAATATCTTGTTTTAAATTATTATAGGGACAATTGTTATCTAGATAATTTTTTTTATAAAAAGTAGAATTAATAGGTGCAAAATAGCAAATTGTCTGAAATTTCTATCCAAATGTACTGATTGAGAGGGTCAATCTTATGAAGTTGAATGTGAGGAGAAATGGTCTTTCTAATATAACAAGCTATGCCTCTTATCCCTATATGGTGGGATTTTTTGTTCCATGCCGACCACAATACAAATCCTGCTATGTTAGGGACCTTAGACTCATCATGCTCCCAAGTTTCAACTAGATAGATAATATCAATATCACTCGGTATCCAACTTATCATAGGACCTTTGCATCATGGAAATCCATGAAAGTGTTAGAATATAATGGATGTGATCATTTTACCATTGACAATATCTCTATTGTCACCCAACCATAGGCCGAAGCCACCCTCTGAGCACCTTAACCTTTACAGAGAATCACTCCAGAAGAAAACCCTAGGCTAGATAGTCAAACAAAGGGTAGCGCACCTTTCCCCAAGGATAGCGCACCAACAAGAGCTGATCAGATGTTCCAAACCCTGGCCAAGATATAGTCCAAGACAAACGTGATCTGTTAGCTACAGCAGCTGCAATGGTATCTCTCCTCAAACCTGTGCACAAGACTGGGCACTGCAGTGCACACAAGTTGATGCTCTGCAATTCTGAGACTGCCTGCCAAAATGAGAACTGGCCTCCAGTATTTATACTAATTCTGGCTAACTGCCTGGGCCGACTTCTCATTCTGGGTATCTGTCTGTTCAATATATTATTATTTCTTCTAGCCGACTTCTTCTCTTGGAGGCTAATAACCTAATATAAATTATCTTCTTGAGCCGACAAGTCTAATAGGTTATTAGCCAACTCATTAAGGTTTCTTCTTGCTTCCCAAAGTATTTTATTCTCGTTAGGTTTACACATGGAGGTAAATACATCCCGCAACTACCATAATATCAACACTCCCTCCTAGCTAGGGAGGTATTCCAGGTAATGGTCTTGAGCACAAAACCTACCATTCACCTGGTAGCATCAACATAGTTGTCTAGACTATCTCATGACTAGATCATTAGCATCATTATCACCATTGGTGTCATCAGTTGCATCATCTCTCGAAACCATACTCCATCTGAGTAATTAGACATGATGCTGGATAAGTCACTCACAACACAGAGTGATACAAGAGCCATTCTTCTAATCTGGACATATTTCCTAGAAGAGTAAATGTTCTAAAACATTTTCCATCTAGGAAATCTCTATCCTTTAATAATTTATCTAGTTGATAATCATTTACCAAACTGTTGATAGTCTTCAAGGTAATCGGAAAAAAATAGAACACAATTATATCTATCCATAGTAGTACATAACTACAATCCAGTGGTACACTACCACACCAAGTAGAAAACAAGTTCTTGATCAGTAACATATAGTCACAAACAGTGGAACACATCCACCACAATAATATACATCTACTGTCATACAGTGTTCATAACAATCATCTGATATCAACCTGCACAGAAACAATGTTATGATATAAACTGAATCATCTGGGCCAATATTTCACTCACATCTGTGAGATCTGAAAGAATATATTCCCTTAGAGTAGAACATCAACGATGGGTTATCTGCGTTATTCTTCTCAAACAAGGAAGAATGATTGTTCTGATTTCTGAGCCTGGACTATTCCTCACCCTGGGCCATTCCTCCGACATTAAACAAAGTGTAACCTGGAGAGACTGAATCTTCCCTAAGGAATGTCTGTCCCTGATTACTAAGCCTGGACCATTCCCCACCCTGGGCCATTCCTCCTACACTAAACAAAGTGCAACCTAGAGAGAATGAATGCACCCTAAGGAATGACTGTCTGGACCATTTCCTCTGTTAACCACAAGAGGAAAAGATTGTCCTATACCAACCTCCAAAACAAACCATTCCTCATGTTAACCACAATGATAAATCGTTGTCTGGCGAGGCGAGCCAATCTTCTTGAGTAACCCTCAAGAAGAGAGACTACCCTAGACCACTCCCCATGTTAACCACAATGGGAAGTCATTGTCTATGGTACATCAACAATCTGGACCATTTCCCATGTTAACCACAATGGGAAATCGTTGTCCGTCAGAAATCTCAATCCACTTTCTGAATTGGAAAGAATATGCTTTTCTTGGACCATTTCTTCGAAATGAAAAATGATTGCCCATCAATCAATAATACATCAATGCTCCCTCCCAACTCGGGATTCATCTCTTCCTTTTTCAATAAGGAAGTCATCTCCACGAGCTCCAGCTTGAGTACGCAAACTCTTTCATCTTGAACAAAAGTTTCATCAAAATGTCTGTTTATCTGCTCATCTGTGGAGATATGTATTGAAGAACCACTTTCTCCTTTCTAGACTTCATCATAGATAATGTAATTCTTGATTTCAAATGTACTTCGGTCTAGAACATTGGTCTTCTTTGAAGGCTTTATGTAGTTCTGATCAATAAAGTATATCATTGTTTTGGAAAACTGGAACATATCCATGTGGCACTTCTTCTGTCATCATGAGATATTTTTCATGGATTGACAATCTATCATCCTGATCTTCTGAGTAATCATTCTTATATAATATCTTTGTTATAGAGAATCTTCACTACGCTTCTGTTGTGCACTGGAATTTATCTTCTTCCATATGCATACAAGGGTCTCTTTCTGGTATGCCTCAAAGTCTTGAGGTTGCTCTTCATACGCTCTTTATTCAATTTCTCTGGAGAAAATTATTTGCATTCATCTGATGTAGAACTCCAACCCATAGATGATATAATGAATCATGTAGAGGTATGCTTGGTTTATCGAAACGAGTAATCATCATAGTCTTCTCCCTCCATCTAGGAGAACCTCTAGTTTTGGATCTTGCAATGCTTTCATTCATAAGTCTTCCATACACTATTCTTTATCACAACTTTCAGTTCTACTTGATTGCTTTCATACCAGGTTGGTAATCTTGTGATTCTCGATACAATGACTGGTTGTTCAGGCCTCTCTTCTTTCTTGGAATCTTCATATTCTTCTTCATGTTTTTCTTTAACTCTTGGGTCCATGGAGTTTCTTAAGGATTCCATGCCTTAAAGATTCTACTTTTTCCTTTCATCATAGGATCATGGATGTGAATGGACAACCAGGGATATTTTAAGGCTTCTCTTTGAAGAAGACTTCTTGAACATGTACTGATTTTCATGTTTGCTACCATGGATATATACTTCATCATCTTCAATGGATCATAGGATTATCTCCCTCCTAATCCTTGCTTCATGTATGCATGCATATAATCGGTTCCCTCCATCTAACAGAGTCCATGCTTCCATCTGCATTCTTATTGTCTTATGCAATATATAATTGGCTCTCTCTATCTAATAGAGTCCACGCTTTCGTCTTGTTGTCTTCTACAAAATGTCATAAGTCTTTCTCCAATTTCCTCTTGATTGTTGACTTCTTTCTATCTTTGCTTCTTCTAAGTCTCTTCATGATTGATTCGGCTTATCTTGCAATAGCTTCCACATGATTTTTTTGACATGTTTCATCCTTTCATGTGTATTATCTAATGATATCAATCCTTATCTTGTTGTTCTTCCATAGGCATAGTTCTTCTTGAAACACATTATCTTCCAAGAGATAGATATACAAGATATGTACAGAGACGATGCAAATAAGATATGTACAAGAAATAAGAAGAGTATTGCTACCTTAAGAAGAAGAAGTCTCTTTCATCCTACTTAGTCTTCTCTGTAGGTTCCTTTTCTTTGGCAACTGATGCTTCGTGTTTCTCCTTCCTTTTCTTCGGCTTGCGGAAAATGCATCCCTTGTCTTGGGAAGATCATTGGGTACTATGTTTACCAATTCCTTCTCTCAAATGATCTCTTCAATAGCTTGTAGTTGATCTCTTGACTAAGAGATTCTCACAAGGTATGATGTTATGTTGTCATCATCATTCATCTTCATGTCACAGAGCTCATTCTTCAAACTCATTACTTGTTCAATGTTTCTGACTGAGAAGAGGTTTGTTAGGGCATCGTACATCTTCTTAGATGATTCAAGATGGGAGATGTAGGGTATTAGGTGGTCTTTGATAGAGTCCACTATGATACTCATGGCATTGATGTCACCGTCTTTGAACTTCTACATAGCTGCAACGCTCTGTGGTTCCTTCTCTTTTCCTTCTTCAAACTCTAGTTTCACGATCTTTCCTTTCACGATATCCAACACTTTATTCTTGGCAAGGATGAGGTCAATCCTTGTCTTCCACGCTCTAAAGTTATAAGCTCCATCTAACTTGTTCTCTGACTTCATAGAGTAAGTCATGGCTGCTTTGACTTGCTCAACCCTAGATTTGACCAAAAACTCAAACTTCATGTCTTGGCTTGCTGAGAGTACCAGGAGATGCGCTAGGCTAGGGCGCACTGATTTATCAGGAGATTAGGTCAATCCCTTCACTTAAGGTGTCTCAATGATAGGATTAGGGTTTCTGCAACTGCAATTGCACCTGCTAGTAACCCTAGCGACGGTGCTATGGTGACTGCTCCAGCTAGAAACCCTAGCAGCAGTTCTTCAACAAGCTCAATATCCTTACGGCTATGTTTCCTTCCAGCGGTTAGACTGAATGAAGGAGGAGTGGGACCATAACCTGTTAGAATATAATGGATGTGCTTGTTTTACCATTGACAATATCTCTATTGTCACCCAACCATAGGCCAAAGCCACCCTTTGAGCACCTTAACCTTGACAAAGAATCACTCCTGAAGAAAACCCTAGGCTAGATAGTCAAACAAAAGGTAGTGCACCTTTCCCCAAGGATAGCGCACCAACAAGATCTTATCAAATGTTCCAAACCCTAGCCAAGAGATAGTCCAAGCCAAACGTGATCTGCTAGCTGCAGCAGCTGTAATGGGAGCTCTCCTCAAACATGTGCACAAGTTGATTCTCTACAATTCTGAGGCTGCCTGCCAAAATGAGAACCGGCCTCCTGTATTTATACTAATTCTAGCTAACTGCCTGGGCCGACTTCTCATTCTGGGTATCTGTATGTTCAGTATATTATTATTTCTTCTGGCCGACTTCTTCTCTTGGAGGCTAATAACCTAATATAAATTATCTTCTTGAGCTGACAAGTCTATTAGGTTATTAGCCAACTCATTTGGGTTTCTTCTTGCTTCCCGGAGTATTCTATTCTCGTCAGGTTTACACGTGGAGGTAAATACCTCTCGCAACTACCATAATATCAACAAACAGTTCCAAAAAAGGATCCGGAGTGTCCCAAATTCCTATTTGTTATTATCCTTCTGGTCTCTATCCCTAACAATAGCTTTTCGATTTATAATTATTTCCCATTTTCCTTCTTTCCTGGCTTCTTTTACCTTTGGAACTTCCTTCCTTAATTCAGCTTGGTCTTGGGGAATGAGGTCTTCATTTATAAATATTCCTGACCCTTTTAAGCTCGAAGATTTACTAAGTATGTTATATTTATGGTCATTACAACTTACTTTTGTTGGATCATGTTGTCATTGATGCCAATGGTTTGATTGATTGATGTCATTGATTGATGTCAAGTGATTGATTGATGTCAAAGGATTGATTGATTGATGATTGATGCAATAAATATGTATTGTCCTTGATGAGAATGCATAGATGAAGATGGATCAATGAGTTGTCATTGATACATGATGAAGATGGATCGATGTGGTTCCATTGGTATATGATGCATTGTTGGAAAAATGTATAGATGACTCATT
>JASDQU010013105.1:323388-356752 GCA_032191745.1 Picea mariana | reverse complement strand
TGATTTCATCCAGTTTTATACTAGCTAATTTTTTTTCCACAAGGTGGCAAAGACCCAATACATATCATAACTTTGAAAAAACATTTCCTAAAAGAGGAGCATATGTAGTGCCCCATCACTATTATAGTTATCCTATATTGGAAAACTTAGCAGGAACATATCCATATACTATATGAATATTTTGATGGTTTGATGGTATTTTCTATGGAATTCAATGTGATACTTGCATTCATTATTGCTTATGTGTTTGTGCATTTTCAGTAATACATTTTTGCATATGATATGAGTTATACTAATGATGGAATATAATAGTTAGCATGAGGTTCGTTACTATTTATGGTGATATGTTCACATGATGGCATGCAATAGTTAGCATGTGGTTCTTTGTTATTCATGATGATATGATGATGTTATGTTCTTATGATGGTAGGCATACAGTAGTTAGCAGGAAGTTATTTTCTATCCATGATGATATTATGTTCTTCTGTTCTTATGATGGCATGTGGTAGTGACCATGCAATTCATTGCTACTCATGTTAATATTATATATATGTTCATATAATGGCATGTGGTAGTTAGCATGTAATTATTTGATATTCATTGTAGCAAATCCAACCACCTATGTACACCATTTTAGATGATGGGGTAATCAAAAAAAACTTCCAATATTTCTCTAATATTCAATGTAAATGAAAACCTCGGTACCCTATGTACCTAAATCAATATCATTTATTGGTTGTATCATTCAACATTAGGAGAAAGATTATGGCAACCTTAAACATTCAATTTCAATCTTAACACGTGAATGAAATCCTACAATGTGTTTTTTTCGTGATTATGAAAACTAATATATAAACACATAATTAGAAAAACTAGAAAATAACAAAATGCAGATAAAAACACAGTAATATGGTTTTTCATGACACTGCTAAATTTATTTTTTTAGGGAAATAATCCTCCAATTTCCTACAAATGAAGGATGTTCCACCCAACCTTAGGATCTCTATCACACTTAATATTTCTATGATAGAGGCCACCCTAGAGTTGAGGTATATGGTATGACCCCAATGGAGGCATATATGGGGTTAAATGTATATTATATGACCCCAAGGGGGGCATATATGGGGTTAAATGTATGTTTTATAACCCCAAGGAGGGAATATATCGGGTTAAATGTACATGTAATTGGTAAATGTATATGGATTAGTGGCCATCCTAATAATAAATGGGCCACATGTGCAATGTGTGTATAGGTGTATATAGAGATCATGTAATCATTATTGAGGACATGTGATTTGTATGTATGAATGTATTGGGATATTTGGAGGGGGTTCCCTTATTATTTAAGGAGTTAATGTGAAACTCGTATCTCTTGTCTATCTTGGAGTTGTGCCCCATGCTCACATTGGTGTACATGGTGTGTACTTCTAGTTTATTATGATATTTTAATATTTTGGTCCATAACATTTGGGATCAGAGCATACGATTCTAGGGTTTTTCTCCTTCAAACAAGTCATCCTAGAATTTTCACTGTAATTTTTTTGAAGAAGTTTTGGGACTAGTCAAAAACAATAACCTCCACAGGATATATATCTTAGAAATTGTAGCAACCCAAAACTTGAAATTTTTACCATAGGTGTTGTTCCTGAGTTTATACTTTAAGGCTCTAAAGTATACCGTCAAGGCATCCAAAAAAGGTAGAGATAATTAATGGGTAAAAAGAAAAAGTTTAAAAGAAACTGAGATCACGGTTGGTTCCTTAACTGTCTCTGTCTAGCTTCCCATTGTTCTTGAATGCTAATATCCCTTTCAATTGCAGCCCATGATCTTTCAAGTTCTACCCGTGTATTTGTTGTTTGTAAGATGGTATTGAATAGGTTTAATGCAATGCTCATTTGATCTGATAGACTGGGTTCTATAATGGGCTGTCTGGTAACTGGAACAATCATGAAATCTGAGGGTTTCTTTTTGTAAATCAAGAGTATTTTTGAGGGTCGCAAATTTCTGGTTCAAAATTATAATAATAGAACTTCCAAAGTATGAATTAATAGTATAACAGAAATAAAGGCCTTTTCTAGTATCTGAGTCAAATTTAAAGAAGACAGTGGACGAAATGAAGAAAAAGGAAACATGTAGTTGTATAAAAAAAATGAGGCATCAATTTAAGAAGAATCTCATTTTAAGTTAATACAAGAAAAGGGATGATAACTTTGCAGAAGCATACAGTTTCAGAGTCCTAAAATGTTTATAGGTCTTATATCTGCTGAAAGCCAATACAGAGGAAAAACTGCAAACGATTAGATAATCTGACTGTTTCAATTACTATAATAGAAATTACCATATGAAACACTTCAAACGAAAGTATGAAATAAAAATAGAATGACAAAGAAACACATAACTCAGGCTTGACCAGATATAGAATCTTCAATCTATATTGTATTAATTCAGGCAAAACGAAGTTATCTCTTTACAATTCCCTCTAGAAAAAAGCCCTTTCTTAGTCTTGAAAAATTACATTTATACAAAACCACCAATCTTAGGATGGTTGGTGATTTTTGAACTCTTAGAAGCTAACTATTTGTTAAAAAATAGATCCAAAACCGTTTTCATGATCTCTCCATTTTTCTATTTTCTTGGAAGTAGATCTCTTCCAAATAATACTTTTACTTTGCTAATGACTCCTTCTTTTGATTCGATACATTTAATGCATTTCTCTAGGAACTGTGTAAAATTTCTGGGGGGTTCTGGAAAATCTCTTGCCCTGAATAGATAAACCTTTCTCTGAATCTTAGAAATGCGGTCATCCACTCCTTTATCTGTAAACTTTATTGACTACAGCTTTAATTTTGGCTCAACTAACAACCTGTCCACTAGGGTGACATCAATTTTTCTTAGTTGTGAAATTTCCATTTGGATTTCACTCAAATTTTCCCTAAAATTTAATTGATGTCTTACAATATTGATCTGTCCCAAAAGTCATGTACACTAGCCTTTTCCAATATTTAATGACCCTTTGTCTAGAAGATCAAAAACTTCTTCATGGAAATATTTGATTTCTTTGGCTATTCTTTTGCTTTTAGTTATGTTGGTTTCCCATAGCTTGAGCATGATGTCACCTCTGATTTGCTCTGTGGCTGATAATTTCATAGTTTTGGATACCTCTTCACCTGTCGAATATATAATTGCCTTTTGGAGGGTAATCCTCACTGCTTTGGCTTATTTTTCTCGTAGAATAATATTTTCAAAGGCATTATCTACTTCTTGAAAGTAATTCTGAATAATTTATATCTTGTAAATCAATTTATGTTGTTCAATTTCTATTTTTGAATGCACTTCCAGTGACTGGGCCTGGAAAGATTTTAAGTCTATAATTTGATCTTCCATTAATATTAATCTAGCCTGCAACTATTCTGCATGCTCCTTTTGTTGAGTAATTTGTAGCTGATTTGTTTGTATTTCCTGGCTCATTTTGTCCAAACTCGTTTTGAGCGATTGAACCTCTAACCTTTCGGCAGCCCTTGTCTGCTACAAACTTTTACTCATTTCTTATCTAATGCTCTCCTCAGCATTCTTTAATTTCTCTCGCAATTGTGCTATGATTTTATCACTCTTCTTTATCCTTGTTATGATTTTTCCCACGGTAAAAAAGTTTGTTGTTGCCACCTGATACCTCTGTAGAAAAATCTTCTTCCTCCAAATGTTGTCCGTCTATCAGGACTTTATTTTTTTTAACCATGTTCCCCTCCTTATGCATCTCCTGTTTCAGGACGGCCTTCCTTTTTATACTGAAAAAATAATCGAAAGGAGGAATATCATATATGGGAATGGAGGTAAGGTCATCAATAAAAAGAGCTCCCGTCTATGGCAGTCCAAAAGTGGATTGTAAGGGAGTTAGGAGGCTATGGGACTCCCTAGATCCGTAGATCCTTTCCCTCTTGTTGCCTTAGGCATGTTAACATCAACCTTTGTTGATGAAGTGGGAGTAGGCTTACCAGACTTGGGAGGTCTCCCTGACCTTTTCTCTGCTTCGGTCTTTTTGCTTGGTGGAGCCTTTCCGCATCCTGTAGGGCCTTTTTGGGATTTCCCTTCTTTTGTGTTTCCTGCTCGAAACCTGGTGGAACACTTTCTTGCTCTTGGGGGAGAGTAATTTCTTCCCCTTGAAGTACTTGGGGCAGACCACTCTGTCGATGCTTCTGAAAGGTCCAAAATTTGACTTGCAAGTCGGACAACAGTGTCTGTACTCTTTCCAACACTTCTTTATAAGATTTGGTCCCTTTGAACACATCATCCCAAGGGGAATCCTCATGTTCATAGGATTTCATATTACAGTGTATCAAGTGTTTATTCACTAATTGATAAGGGTCATGCCTCTTGTACTCAATATTTACCAGTTTAATTTCTTCGATTGCTTCTGCTTCCACCCTAGAATGTTCCAAATTTAGTAATGAAAATTTCCCGATGTGCACAGGGAAGATGGGCCAAGACTTCTTTTGAGCTACCTTCAGCTCTATTCCAATACTGCCTTTTATTATTTGGTGTGCCACTTCCCTAAACACTAGTCTATCCGGAAGAAATTTTGGAAGCGCGTGAGGGGGAATTGAGCACCCATAAACCCTGATGTAGGAGAAGATTTCTTCAATGAACCAGTTTGTTATTTGCTTGAGGTTATTTGAAACTGCTTCAGAAATGTGAGGAGGGTCACAGCTGAAAAACATTTTATGCATGGGTATCACCATGAAATGGAAAATTTTGTAAAACGAATTTTTTGCATTTTCTTCCCACAGCTCAGAGTGATATTCGTGAATGGGTTTAGGGCAGGTTATGTTCCAACTCCAATTCATCAGGGGAAATGGATTCATAAAACAAATTGTGTCCATGAGGTATGCTGACATGTAGAAGGCCACTCGTTGACCTCGGGCTCTTGCAGCTCTGTAATCCGAAATCTCTTTGGCTATATTATCAGATAAAATCTTGTCCCAGTTGAAACTATACCCTTCTGATGTTTCTTCTAAAAAGGGCACCCATTCTACGAGGAAATGACAGGGATTCTTTTTTCCAAAGAGTCTGCACAACATCATGTCTACATCAACCATGTACTCATTCAAAGAGGTTGTGGCATAAATCCCATGGGTATCGGCCCTAAATTTTGATGGACATCTCCACCAACCTTTGATTAAATCAGGGTAAGTTTGGTCTGCCTCAGTGCATTCCTTTCTCTAGAATTCAGCTATAAATTCGGCATTGTAAATGAAATTAGGATTGGGTGAGGGTTTGTACATAACCTGGATATCTTCAGGTCCAAATGAGCCAATAATGGCTCCTTGATCGTTTAAAATGCTTCTCGTCAAAATATCAACCTTGTCCAAAGCCCAACTGATCATGTCATTGTATGCCATGAGTCGTGGGCGTGTTGCAATTTTGTGAAACTCTGATTCTGCTATGTCTCGAAGGTGATTCTTGGAATCGCTCGGGGAATTTTTCATCTCGCAGTCCAGATTTTTATAAATCTGTCTCCATGATTTAATTGAGTCGATAGCATGTGGTGTGGTGTCTGATATGACATCTCCCTCTGGGCTGGAAATCTCAGTTGTGTCTTCACTCTTCTTGGGTCCCTTCTTTGGTGCCATGACTATGTATTGGATAGAAAACTTGTCACAGAAGAGAGGTGTGAAAGCTTGGCTGTATTATCCTATTTATGATAGAAAAAGAGAGAATAAGTTTCAAAACATAGACCTCTAGTTTTCTTTTAACTCATTTTATGGTGAAAGTACTGATGCAATTGTCAAGAATTTAATACCTTTAATGCAGAGAATATCTCTAAGATACTCATTTGTGTCGCAGAAATCATGATCTATCCGTTATTAATGTGGTCGTATTTCGGCAATTCTAAAATCAACATTCAAAAAACTTCTTTTGACGAAGGCTAAAAAGAAAGTACTTAAGAAGTTTAATTACCATTAAATGTATTTTTTTTTAAAAAAGAAGTTGGTTCTCTTTACAATTCGGTACTGAGTCGTGGCTTCGCGTTTCGGGGTTTCAGGGATCATGGTTGCATGAGGTATGTCAAAACTAAAACTTGAATCCTGAAATTGCGATGAGAACAGTTTCAAACCTTAACTTCAAAATTGAGTCGTGACTTCGCGTTTCGGGGTTTCGTGGATCGCGGTTATATGAGGTATGTCACCACTAAACCCCGAATCCCGAAATCGTGATGAGAATATTTTTTAAGCCTTAACTTTGGTATTGAGTCGCAACTTTGCATTTCGGGGTTTCGGGGATCGCGGTTATATGAGGTATGTCACCACTAAACCTCGAATCTTGAAATCGCGATGAGGATAGTTTTAAATTAATTAGGATTAAGACTGATTTTCACTTCTTTCGGGAAATCGGGAATCGAGATTTCGCGATTCAAAATGTATTGAAGAGATATTGTTCAGAGTAAACCCCGAATCCCGAAAGGTTAAAAAGATGGTTAATTAACTCCTTTAGGGTTTTAAATTATCGCGATTTAAATTACTTTACAGAACGTGCGTCTAGACTTTAATAACATTTGAGCTTCTTGTCTTTAATTATAACGAAGAAATGAAATCATTTTGGGATCTCGGTATTGGTCTTTTGGACTGATAGCGAGGATTATACCTTATGAAAAACCGAATCCCAAAAGAGAAAATTTTTAGTTTTAAAGGTGAAAAATTATCAAACCTAGCTTCAACAATAGGTACTTTGCTATTTCAACTTAGGCTCCCAAAAAAAATTCTATCTGATACTTCCCAGAAAAAAATATATAGCAATAATTCCAAGGTGATTCATTTGAAGGAGAAAAACCCTAGGATCATATTCTATAAAACTAAATGTTATAGACCAAAAACTTAACATATCATAAGAAACTAGAAGTACACATCATGTACACTATTATGGACCAAAACCTTGAAATATCATAACAAACCAAAAGTACACATCATGAACACCAATGTGAGCATGGAGCACAATTCCAAGAAAAATAAGAGAGAAGAGTTCTACAATAATTCCTTAAATAATAGGATAACCTCCTCCAAGTTCCCCAATACATTCATACATCCAAATCACTCATCCTCAATAACTACATGATCTCTATATATACATATTCACACATTGCACATGTGGCCCCTTTATTATTAAGACTACAACTATTACATATCCATTTACCCATTACAAGTACATGTAAACCCATATATGCCCCCCTTGTGGTCATACCATAGTACCCTCCTTCAAAATCTTTGTCCTCAAAGCTTTGAAGTTAAAGACTTTACATGTGATGAAACCAAGTAATATGATTTTCTTATTTTTCTGTAATTTTTTTCCATTGATGATGATCCATCCATCTCAACTCAATTCTTTTTGGTATTAGTCCTTGATGGGTGGTTGTTGCATAATTTATTTTCTTTTATTCCATGTATTGTTGTTTTAACTTATCCAATTTGCAGTAGGTGTTGGTCTCTAATAATATTTTGTTGAATAATAGTTTTGTGATGCCTTATTCCATGAATATTTATGAGTATTCCATCCTCTTCCTTTATAATGTTGATATCAATCTTATTTTCTTCCTTAAAATCTTTTCTGGTAATGAGGGTGTCGATATGGTTTCACATTTGATGGTTTTCCTTTACTCTGCACACCCATTTCAACTATCTTCTTTTCAGAGACAATGGAATCCTCTATCCTCTTTTCTTGTTCTTTGATTAATCTAGCCCTAGAGATATTACCATCATATTTGACATGTACATCCTCTATATGGAGTTAAACTTCTTCAATTATCTTCTAGTGACCTTCTTAAATATTATCGTCTTTCTCCTTTTTAAGTTGTAATGTGACCCCATGTATCAAATTATGTTGTCATTCTTCAATTCTAGATTGCATTTCTGATTTTACCTCATCTGTATCTATGGATTTCTAAATATTCTTGCAAGTTTCTGTTTCAAGTGTTTTGTTAGTCTCTTCATCTGAGATCCTTTATTTTTCTTGATTTTGACAATGATTGTTTTCTTCTTTCAATTTATTAACCTCATCCAATAGTTTTTTTTTATCATGGTTACATATTTCTTCATCTTTGTTTTTAAATTCTTCCCTTGACTCATCCTTTTCCCACTTCCCTTTGCTACTATTTCCCTATTTTACTTTTTAAACTTATTTAATGAGTGTTTCACTAAGGTTTCATATCTTAGATATCCCATCACCCTTATTATTGATCTCTTCTTTTTATTCTTTTAAGTAATATTGAATTTTATACATTGCATCCATTTTTGTATCCTAATCCATTTATTTGAGAAGAGTTCTTCAAATTTTTCCCATGTTGTGTGTAATCTAGTATCTTCATCAAGGATTTTACACCACATAGAAGCTTCCCCCGAAAATTAAAATATTCCCGACAAGGACTCAAATAATTTTTCCTTATCATTCTCGACCATTCCACTTGATTTATTTAATCTTTATCTTCATCTCATGTAAATGCAGGTATTGTCATTGATTCTTAAGCAAGGTCTAAGCACAACCCTCAACTCCACACCTCAATATATTAGAAATAATAATACAATATGGTTATTATCATTTTCCCAATAAAATATCCTATATTTTATCTTTCCAACATCTTTTGAATTGTCTCAATCAGAAATCCCAATCAAAAGTTGTGATAATTTTGAATTCACGTACCTTTTAAAACCCTGGTTTCGAGACTTTCTTGCTAGTCGACCTTTCTCCTAATGTATCTCTAAAATTTTGGCACTTCTGAGACTCAAATTTTGGACTATAGTATTATGATATGGTATCTCTACAATTCCATAAGTATAAACAAAATTTGATGTACCAAGTGAAAGTTATAGTAACTTTCTCAAAACTTGTTGATTATTGGCCCTTTCTAGAGAGTGAACTTGTATGAAATGCCATGTGTCCATTTTTCTGCTATGATTTTAGAAATTATACCTAAAACAATATGGACTATCATTTTTCCAATTCAACTAGTTTCACTCAATTTGGATCTTTACAAAAGAATATATGATTGTTTTACCCAGAACACTTGTTTGAGAGTAGTTATAGGGCTAACCAAAAACTCTAACTTACATAGGTTATATATTAGAAATTATAATGAACCAAAACTTGAAATGTTTACCACAAGTACTTAACTATGTCTCCTCAGGCTTAAAAAAATTCACATTATGAAATTTTACCAGAAATAGTTTTAGAGAAAATTCCCAAATGACTTGTTTGAAACTAATTTCAAGACTAGTCAAAAACCCTGACTTATACATGTTATATCTTAGAAGTTATAGAGAACCAAAACTTGAAATTTTTACTACGATTGATTTCCTATTTAACCTTAGGCTCCCAAAAAAAAATCTATGTGATACTTCCTAAAAAAAACTATACCAATAATTCCAAGGTGACTTGTTTGAAGGAGAAAGACCCTAGGATTGTATGCTCTGAAACCAAATGGTATGGACCAAAACCTTAAAATATCATAAGAAGACAAAAGTACAAACCATGTACACCAATATGATCATGGAATACAACTATAATATAGATAATAGATATGGGTTACAATAACTCCTTAAGAATAGGAGAACCTCCTCCAAATATCCCAATACATTCATACATCCAAATCACAGGTTCTCAATAATGACTACATGATTTCTATATATACCTATTCACACATTGCACATGTGGCCCCTTTATTATTAGTCTGGACACTATTACATTTCCATTTACCCATTAAATTTACATTTAACCCCATATATTCCCCTCTTGTGGCATATATGACCCTTTATTATTTAACCAACCACTATAACATTTGGTTTCAAAGCATACAATCCTAGGGTTTTTCTCCTTCAAGCGTGTCACCTTGGAATTTTCGCTATAAATTATTTTATAGAAAGTATCAAATACTAAATTTGTTATTAGTATTAGGTGAAATAGAAAATTACCTATGGTAAAAATTTCAAGTTTTGGTTTGCTATAATTTCTAATATATAACCTATGGCAGTCATGATTTTTAACTAATCCTGAAATTAGTTTCAAACAAGTCATATGGTAATCTTATCTATAACTATTTTTTGGTCAATTTTAAGAATATTTAATTTTAAATAGCCTAAGAAGACAGTGAATTAATTGTGTTAAAAACTTTAGGTTTCAGTTCACTATAATTTCTTATATGTAGCCCATGTAAGTTAGGGTTTTTTACTAGCCTTAAAACTAGTCTCAAATGGATGTTCCGGATAAAATAGACATATAGGATTATCTAAATATATAAATTAAATGAAACTATTTGAATGGTAAATATAATTTCAAATAGTGTTCCAGGTCCAAATTTCATAATCATATCATAAAAATTGGTTTTGTGGCAAACTTTACAAATTCGCTCTCTAGAAAAGGCCAAAAATCAACAAGCTTTGGGAAAATTATCGTAACTTTCAGTTGGCACATCAAATTTTGTTTATACATATGTAATTGTATAGAATACATACCAAAGTACTACATGCATAAATTTCAGATACATAACTTCTAAATTTTAGAGATACATCAAAAGAAATGTCTCTCAGAAGGATAGACTCCAAATCAGGGTTTTAAAAGGTATACTAACTTAAAACTTCATAACTTTTGATAGGTATGTTCGATTGAATTGATTAAAAAACCATTGGAAAAAGGAAAAAATAGTAAAAAATATTTTAAAAAGGATCATAATTATTTTATTTCAGGCCAGGAGTGGGTAGAAATCATAACTCCATGGGATGATTGTTATTGCATTAGATTGTAGATTAATAAATACATAAAATTGTGACTATGTTTCACAATTAATTGGTCTTCCATAAATTAATATGTTTCCTATCACCTGTAACTCTTCATATTTACAATTATGTACATAGGTAACACAATCCCAAGGATTATGTGTCCAACATTCCCCCCTTAATCTGAAGGGGTGTGTGTGAGTCTAAGCATCATTCTGAACTTCTCAATTTTTTCTCTTCCAAGCGCTTTGGTGAAGATGTATGAATTTGCTCATTTATGGAAAAATATCCCAAGTGAATAGTCTTGGCCTCTACATGATATCGAATCAGGTGACACTTTGTGTTGATGTGATTTTTTTAATCATGGAATCTAGGATTTTTGGCCAACTTGATTGGAAAAGTATTATCAACTAGAAGAGGAGTATAATTCACTTATTTCTCCTTCAAATCTTAAAGTATTTTCCGAAGCCACACAATCTTCTTTGTCGCTTCTACAGTTGCCACATATTCTTCCTTTGTTGTGGAATCTGTTGGAATTGATTGTTTTCATGATCTCTAAGAGACAGTTGTTGATCCAAGACTCGTGAGATAGCCTGAAGTTGACACTCCATTTTTCTTATCCCCATCAAAGTCTGAATTAGAATATTTGATCAGGTTGAAGTCATATACCTTAGAGTAATTGAGTCCAAAATATTGAGTTCCTTTCGAGTATTTTAGAACTATTTTTTCAACAAACCAATGTCCTTACATGGCTTTTGCATGAGCCTAGAAATAATCCCAACAACAAATGAAATGTCTGATATAGTGGTAGTAATATAGATAAGACTTCCCAGAAGCTATCTATACTTGGTTGCATCCTCAAATTCATTCCCTTATTTTGATGTGAGTTTTGAATTATGTTCCATTAAATTAGAAACAATATTTCCCTCAGCCATTCCAAACTTGTTCAACAGTTCTCCAATGTACTTCTTCTGGGAGACGAATATGTGCCTTGGATTTTGAATCACCTTAATGCCCAAATAGTAGTGAAGATGTCCCAAATATATCATCTTGAAGCCTTTCTTCAAATCTTTGTTTGTGGATGCAATGTAGCTTTCATTGTTCCCTATTATTAATACATAATCTATATATAATACAAGATACACAATTATTTTTCTAACTCTCTTGACAAACAAAGTTGCATCGTCAAGATTGAAATGCTTGAAATTTAATTTCAGGAGATGCTCGGTTAACTTTTCATAACATGCTCGTGGTGCTTATTTAAATCCATATAAGGATTTGATGAGATTCCATACCTTATGTTCTTTTCCCTTCACAACAAATCCTTATGGTTGAGACATGAACACATTATATTTCAATTCTACATTCAACAAAGCAGTCTTCACATCCATTTGATGAATTTTCCATCCATTGTGTGCTGCCATGGAAAATAGAGTGTGATTGTTAGCACTAAGAGTCACCCTCAAAATGCTAGAGGATAATCCTAGTACCCATCAAATAGGTTTGTAATGGTAATTTTATGATAGAGGGTCAAATGGATAAAACTCATCATAGCAATGCTCAAACACAGAAATTTATAGGCAAGAATGCATGAGCAAGTGAGGTCTTGGCTAACTTTAGTCAATGATTTAAAGCTAAGTGTGAGTAGATGGAATACTTTAATGAGAAGGATGAATTAGTCTACTATTAGCATCAGGCCTTAATAGTAGACAAATGAAGAAAAATCTCAGACATAAGAACTTCTTGATCTAAATTTTAAAACACTGATAATAATTACAGCAACATCACAATCAAGCATACATTGTAACACAGCTATAATATCTCAATTGAATCATTCAATGATGAGAAAATTAGAGTAAGAAAGAATTAAGATAATGGAAAAGAATGTTGACTTCTATTAGGAAAAATATCTCATATCTCATACATAAAAATCGGAATCTGGCTCTCTTACATCAAAAAATTACATAAGGGAGTCTATGCTCGACCATTCGAACCCAAAAATGTCATTCTAATGTTGTATTTATAGCTTAAACAATGGGTGACAGCACACAATTCGAGTTGTATCCTCTTACATAGGATTCTCCCACTAAATGTTGAAAATCTTACATTTGTACAAGTGGAAAAAACAAACTGCTAAAAACTAGGAAAATGTTGGCAACAACCACAACACCATAATCTTTGCATAGTGAGTTGTTCCTTGAGCACATATCCTATGTTCCATGTGTCCACCAGCTTCAACAGACCTCCAAGAATCTATGCTAAGCTCCATTTTCCACCTAGTGACTATTGATTCCCTCAAAACCCATCAAGAATGGAATTGGCAGCGAACCCTGAAGCGTTGATTGTATCAGCCAGTTCGTAGTGGATTTCACAGCGAATTCCGTAGCAAATTCTACAGCACCCGCCTGTGTAGACTATTTCGTAACAGATTTCATAGTGGGGTTGCATTTTTTGTCTATATAGGTCATTTCACAGTGGATTTCGTAGCGACTATGCAGCTTTTGTATGGTGTGGATCATTTCACAGCGCATTCTGTAGCGAACTTGCAACTTTGTCTGTGTAAATCATTTCGCAGCGCCAGGCGCTATGAAATCTCCTGTAGTTCTTTGTGTTGTGCATTTTGAGCCAAAAATACCCAAAAACCTTAGAAAAAGGTGTATAATCTTGTAGATTCCTCCTAAGCAGTTATAATCATGATACTTCCCACAAAAACTTCAAAATGCAAGGATGACCATATTCAAAATTGAGGGTCTTTCAGCCACTCCATTTCACCTCCTTAGTCTGGTACTTCTCTTGGTTGTAGCTTGAGCTAGCACATTAATATTTCTTTGAGCTAAATCATCTTTGAAGGGTTGTAACTCCAGCTTGAGCTTTCTGATCTGATGTTGTAAGTCTTTGTTCTACCTGTATAGATTTCTAAGCTTCCTATGAAGGGGCGAAAATCTCTTTGTTGTAAATCTGGCCAGATCAATGGTTTCCTTATACATATCCGTAAGGCCCTTCAACTTTTTCCTCTCAGCCAACGCTTCTTCCTTCAGGTGAACAAGCTCCTTTCTAGCATCTCTGATTTTTCTGATCAATCTTTTGAAAGTAGGTTTCTTAGGGGGAGTAGTTATGTCTATGACTTCAATGTGTTTTTCAGCAGTCTCAATTTTACCCTTATCCTTCCTCTTGATAGGAGCTTTTTCTATGACCTCTTATTCAGCAGTTTCCTTCTTGGTTTCTGACCAGGTGAAGGGCCTCCTATCTCTAGTATCAATCGCAGCAGTAGGTGAGGGGAAGAGTAACTTTCTCCCTTTTTTTACTGTGGTTTTAGCTGAGGGAATTTCTTCTAGTTCTGGAGCAAGTTGGGGTGAAAATTCCCTCTGTGGAGAGTGATGAGCTCCTCCTTCTTCTTATTCTTGTTCCTTAGGAGCCTCATCATCGTTGGAAATGTGTTTTCCCTTTCTCTTTTTTTTGTCTCTGTGTGGACAGCACTATCATCTTTCAAAGGGTTATGCACCTTAGATTAGGAGTAAGGGCTACATTTAGTTGCAGATGTGCAGAGGCAATGAATTGCTCCCAAGTTATGTTTATTTTCTTCAACTCCTTCATTACAAGCATCATAATCAAACCTTAGTGGAAAACACTTGTGTCCACAACCTTGGACTTGGCTTGGACACTATCAGCCATTTTCCTTTTACTCCTAAACAAATAGAAAGGGATGTTCATTAGGTCTTTACCTGTGAAGTGCAACAAAAGTATAAAGAGATATTGGTAAATCATATTGAATCTTCCCTCACAGGTAAAATATCTCTGGATCACCTTTAAAATCTTGTCAAATCCCTCAACCAAGTGGCTCCTAGGTACTCCCTTTGATAGGTTATCTCCCTGATGTTCTGCTTTGAGGAACTCTTTAGATAAGGTTGCATTAAGATCATGAATTTAAACCATCTTTCACCAGTGTTGGGTATCTCAATAGTTGTTGCAATGGTGACTTCAGAGACCTCCATTTCAAGGGTTCCCACCTTGGTTTTAGTGCCATCAAAATTTAAATCAAAATCTCTAGCTACCTTAGGGTGTCCCCTCTGCATATTCTGATATAAATTTAAACATCCAACCCTTTGGAAGACCTCTATGATCAGAGGTTCATCATCAAACAACTACATATCGCAAGGCTTTGTCCTGACTACACTCCCACCCTTGTGAGACTTCTTTTGTTGAGGTGTATCCATTTGCTATTATAGAAGGAAAAATAATATAGTAATCTGAGAGATATGACAGGAAAAACAAAGAACAGAGGTCTTAGGGTTTGGAACGCTGGTCTTTTTAAATTTGGCTTCTTCTAAGGATTCATAGCTTTCATGTTTTTTTTATTGTTGAGCTTATGAAAGGGCTATTGAAGGTTAAGAAATGGAAGAAAATCCTCTAGGAAAATAGATATGCAAGGAAGAAGCAATTGCCAAATCTTTTAATCTAATAATTCACCATCATGCAAGGTCATCACCATGTTAATCAGCAAGGCTCTTTAAAAAAATTTCATAGACAAACTTTAGACTTGGAAAAACAATGGAAAATATAAAGGAAAAGAGTTGATGCAGGGTATATGATCAGAGGATAACAATGTTGAATTTTATGCACAGGTTCGCAATGCTAGAACAGAGGATCTGTAGCACAATTCGTAGCAGATTTCGCAGTATAGAAGCAAGGGCCCAGAAAGAGAAAGGCACAATGGCTTAGACAACAATATTGGCTCAATTATAGTAGAAGGGGTTGATGATACTACATATAGGCTGAGAATTTGGTGATAGAAAAAGTAAAGGAGCAAGTTGGTAATGTAGATCCTCAATTTGTAGCACCCAGGAAGAGAAACATAAGTACATATTTAAACTAATATTCAACAGAGCTCAGAAAACTCAAGGAGTACCTAGACATTGTGGCTTGATAGTAGATATGATTAAGAGTGTCTGAAACTGCCTGCAACAACTCTAACCTTCAATTCCCCTCTTCCAGCCAGTCTGTAGAAGAATCGTAGTGCCTGTCTGAACTTAGGATTTTCTGTAGCGTTGAACTAGGAGAAAAATTCAAATCTTTGAGAAAATAGTTAGACAGCCTTAAATGAGTAAATCTAAAATTATTTACTTTAAATCATGGATGCTAAAATCAATTAGATCAGCTGACACGAGCCTCATAAGTGCAATAATGGTAATGAGGGAGGATGTACTCAAGATACGCTATGAAAACTCCTGATGAGATGGAAGCATACTAAAATGACTTCATTTGACCTTCTAACAGGTAGAGGGACAGAGGGGAGGGGTTTAAGTGCATACTGGAGGTAGTGACATGTCAAACTAGTGGTGGCATAAGGGTGATGGTGATGGATGTCTAATCATGTTATGAGATGAAGGAATGTCAGGTATAAACCAAAGGTATGAACCAAAGGTATGGGCCAATATTCAACCTTACATTTATTTTGTGCTAAGACCTAAGAAAACCATAACGAGGAGATCAAAAGTGAAACTTAAACAAGACTAACAATAAAAAAAATTAAAAACCTAAGGATGAATTTGACCCATAACAACTTCATGTGAGCCTTAATAACCTCATGTGATAACACGGATGGTATCCCATTTTATTGTTGTGGGGGGGGGTGGTAATTTTCCTCATAATAAACACCTTCTTTATGTGAAAATACTTTTTCCATGAGCCTCACTTTGTGCTTGTCATGTGAGTCATATGATCTATACTTGTTCTTGAATACCTTCTTGCAACTGATTGGTTTGGTTCCAAATGGAGGATCCACCAACTTCCATGTCCCATTCTTAATGAGAGCATCATATTCCTTCTACATGGATTCTTTCCATTCATCATAAGAAGTGGATTCTTTAAAGGAATTAGGTTCATGGATAGTAGATAAATTAAAATCACAATCATATGAAACATCCATGTCATCTACATCACCTGAGTTTGAATTATCTATATTAACTCCATCTTGTTTTGAGGACAATTTGGTTCCTATCTTCTCGACATGATCAGGATGAACACTTCCAAGTATTTTTGTGAGACATTTTGGTGGACCTTTCTGAGATGGTCTAGGTTCCTCAATTGATTGAGATGGTGTTGAGTTATCATCAAGCCTCATCTTTTCAATCTTCTTGATCACATCATTCAAGTGCTATTTAGGTTTTGATGAAGTGGCAGGAACTTGCTCATGAGGAGAAGATGGTGATTCAAAAGGAGATTCCATATATTGACCCAAGATAGGGATCCCCCCTTCAATATGTGGAATCTCATCATCAAATTCATGATATGTCTTTACACGATTGAATATTTTCATATGATCAAATTGTATCTCAACAGTTTCTTCTTTCTTGGTGGATTCAAGAAAGATCACATTTCTAGAAAGGATGAATTTATTATCTATCTCATCATAAAGATGATACCACTTGGTGGTATTTGAGTACCTTGAGAAGATGCACTTACGACTCCTTACGTCAAGCTTACTTCTTTGTTCCTTAGGAATCAAGGCATAGTAGGTGGAACCAAATACCCTGAGATGCCTCACTTAAGGAATGCGGCCATACCACATTTCATAAGGAGTCTTGTTTTTAAGAGCATGATATGGACACCTTTTTTTGACATAAATGCTAGTGGGGAAAATCCCCCTATTATTATACTGGTTTGAGGTACAGGAAGAGAACTGAATTCCTTTAAAGACGATTATATTCCTAAGCTACCCAAAAACTATCTAAAGTGAAAGGCAAGAGAGAGGAAGGAATATCAGTAGGTGTACCTTTGGTCCTAAGGTCTGGTGTAGATCGCCTTCGCCTTTGTAGCTTCTTAGGCTGAGGGTCTCCTCCCAAAGCTAACCTGCAGGAACACTTAGGAAAACAATTCTACAAATATACAATCTCTACTTTTTACTTTCAATATTCAAATATAAGCATAGATGCATTAATCAATAAAGATATAAACACACAATGTATTGGGACAAGAAAAAACTCTTTTATTCAATATGAAGATTGGAAAGATTACAACCTTCTTATCGGTAGACGCTCTGTGAACCAAGTCTGGGATCCTCTTATTGCTTCTCCAAGTGCATCATTCCCATGCTACCTCTCACAACCAACCGATCTCTTTGGGAAAGGGAAAGGGTTGTATAAGGAGAAAGGGCTAGAGGGTGAATGTTGAGGCCAAATCTCAGAAAGGGTTGCAAAACTTGGGCTGGAAGGGGAAGGGATTTTGGCAGAGTTTCTTTGTTCTCTTACTTGATGATGTAAATGAGACCCCAAGACCTCTTTTTGTATGAGAAAAATATATTTAATCGGTTTGGGGATGGGCTACAAGGCATAAAATGGTTGGGAACTCGACTATAGCCCGTAAACTCCACCAAATTATTGCAATTTTATATTTTTTTCAATTTTTGGAGGTAAATGCAGGTTGTCTATCATGTAGATCGAATATGTACATGGGCTAACTAGTATGAATCTCGCGTGTGTACGTGGTTTGTAGTGCAGCAGGATGAGTACATCTTCCAAAAAATGGTTTTATAAGAGAGAGTCTCAGCAATAATTTGGTAAATTGTGTAAGTGAAAAGGACAATGCCATGTATGCATAGGTAGGGCATTTTTGGTCTATAACATATGCCCTCTAATGTGTGAGTTCAGAAGAGAAACCGATGGCTGAAATACATTACAATATATTTACCAGTGGGAAGGCACGGAGTTGAGTGAGCCCAGGACCAGAGTTCGGGAGCGCGCCATCTGTAAAACAATGATAATCTCTCTAAGGTGGGTATATCCATGCTCGGGATAAACTAATCATGGTTTCCAATCAAGTACACTGCATATCCATGTCATTTAAATGTCTATATAAAGTGTATATGCGATCAATACACAGTGGATCTACATCTCAAAATCATTTGATGATATTTTAGTACAATATAATATGCATCTTCAAGAAGTATTGATGCATGTAGCTAGAGATGAGGACACCATAGCTCAAGCAACAACTTCAAAATATTCAAGAGCTTAGGTAGGATTACAATAGGAGTGTAAGACTCACTACTTTGAGGTCTTCGACATGTTATCCGGGAAATACTAGAGGATCTCAATCATCAGGTAGAGAACTTCATCAATTTTGAATTTGGACTTGACTAGACTCTTGGGATGGCCGACTCATGAAATTCAAGAGACAAACTAGAAAATGGTCGACTCAGGTTGGATAAAACTTCCCTTGGACAAAAGCATGAAAAATGATGAGACTCAAGCAAGGTAATATTGACATAATTATGTGATACAAGAGGCACCACAAACTCTCCATATGTTTGGAAGAGTAACCAAATGGAGGACACAACTCTATGTAGAAAGAACAGCTTCCTAAGGTCATACTATATCCCAATGCTTGGCGAATAAACGGAAGGATGTTCATTGTCCAAGGGTGACTATCTTGCTTTGGAATATCCCATCCCCTCTTTTTGGAATATTTGATTTTTTTCTATTTTTCAAATTTTTAACGAGCTTGAAAAAGAATAAAAGAATGTTATGTTACAGAGGAGGAATGAGTGTCATGGGAAAGAAAACTAGTTCCAGTCACATGGAACATACCGATGCTCAGTGCAGGGAGACATGTGCAGGATAAGGACACTCAGGAAAATTCCTTTGCGGGTCAAGGTGTCAGATCACAAAGGATAGAAGTGTTGCAAGGCTTGCATTTAAGGAATACTTTGAAGGTTCAATTGAGAGAAACATGGATCTAGCATTAGGTCAAATACGTGAGGATGAGACATGCGATGTGATTAATAACGACACAACAAGACTCCTTCCATGTAAAGTTTTACGAACCCAGAGAAGGTAAGATCGGTGGTTTTTTCATGTTTAGAGAGTCTGAAAAAACACTAAAAGAAGACTCCAGGGAGTTCCTTTTTCATAACTAGTCCAATCGATTCGAAAAAGAGTTAAAATTATACCAAAAATACATCTCTTCAAAACCATTTTAACGAGTGTAATTGAGACAAGATCACTCGGTGATCTTTTCAATTTTAAGGAGTCTGAAAAGAGCTTAACTATGGACTCACAGTCTTTTTCTGAGTTTAGTCTCCTTAGCCCAAAAAAGTATAAAATATAACTTAGGAGAACTCTCCCAGCAAGACAAGTCTCTTGAGGCATACCTTTTTCCTGGATAATCTATTGGTCGAAAAAAGGGTTAAACCTATTCCAAATAGATGTTCTTTCTAGACCGATTAACAAGCGTGAAAGGAACAAGGTCACTCGGAAATATTTTCATATTTAGGGAGTCTGAAAAGAGATTAACTATGGACTCTGAGGGGGTTCCTTTTTCGTAAGTAATCTCCAAGGTCCGAAAAAGATATAAACCAAAACCAAGGAGAATGTTCCTTTTTCTAAAATTTAGTCCCTCAGGCCCGAAAAAGGGTTAAACTTACGTCTAAGAATACTCTCCTAGCGAACCGAAGTTCCTAGGGTATACCTTTATTTGTAAAATTAGTCGTCTGGACCGAAAAGGGGGTAAACTACCACTGGATAGATGTGCCTTCAAATTTGAGTTTGGTGAGCGTGAAGGGAAACAAGATCGCTCGACAATATTTTCATTTTTAGAGATTCTGAAAAGGGCTTAAAGAAGACTCCAAGAGGGCTTCTTTTCTTAAGTAATCCAAATGAGACCAAAAAAAATAAATAATCTCTTGTTAGATGTTTTTTTCAAAGTTTAAGTGAGCTTGAAAGACAATAAACCATGCTCATAGGGATTCCCTCGGGTATGAGCCAGAAAAGATGAAGAAGAAGTATGAGGCTTCAACATAAAGTCATGACGGGACTAAATAGGACTCTTATGCCTATGAAGTACTTCGACATGGGCACCAAATGGAAAACAAGGATCTAACTAGGATTCCCACAGAAGGAAGGCTCTACCACATAAAGTACAACACACTTATCAGCAAGGAAGGTTAGTGTCGCAATTTAGTGGGGTCGATCCTAAGGCTAAATAAACCAAGAAACAGATAATGCAAAAAATGCAAATAGGGAAAAATCTAACCTATATGCCAGTTTGGAGGTCAATACCTCTCATAATGGATCGATATGATGAACAAAATTCAAAGAAAAATGTCTCCAAGATCCTGCATATAAGGCCAATAACACTCATCTAGAAGTTAATAGATCCAATATAGATAGGAACTTCAAAAAATAAGAGGTGCTACTGAATGCAAAACTTGAAAACAACAAACATGGATTATACAATATGTACAAGGTACCACAAAGCCTTACGACTCATGCATGGTAGTAGTTTAGGTAGAGCCCAATGCCAGGCTCTGACCAAGAGTCTCTTTGATAGTAAAATTGGAAATTCTCCCAAAAGGGAAGAAAAACCAAACCATGGTGTAAGTATTCCCATGGTATAGAAATCGTAATCATGGATTCAGGGATAGCCTCATCCGAAGGGAATTCAAAATCTGAGAAATCACATGAACAAGGAGAGTCAACAGTCCCAAAGGGTGAAGAAAACTGACCATATTCCATATGACAATGAAGTTTTTGGATAGGACTGGAAGATTCTATCAGTGAAGAATCACAAGCATGATGGCTTGAGGATCTACAAACAGTGAGATCAGACTCAAAAGGAGACACAAGATCACTCAGACCAAGAGGGGGAAATAAGGGATCCCATGCCCCCATTGGATAAAAGAACTAATCAATTTTCGAGACCATGTCTCGAGAAGGAAAACATGATTGCACAGGTTCCTGCTCAGAAGTAATTGAGCATCAAGGATACGACGCCACATAATTAACTCATGGTGAGGTAGAGTCTACATGAACACTCGGAACATATAAAGCGGCAGCCTGAACTAATGTCAAATTAGGATGGTGATTATGAGACGTCGACTGGTCGATAGTGATAATGCTTCCATTGTGAGGGAAATGCATCATCCGGAAGAGCGTAGACACGACATCATTCATAGCATATACATAATCACGCCCGAGTAGCATATTGAAATCTAATGGTCCTTGCACCACTACAAAATCGACAAGGTCAGTCTTCCCACCTGACGAGATAGGTAACTAAGGAATAATCCCCAAATATTCACTAGGACATTTTTCAAAAGCCAACATCTCATGCAAAACAGACACAAGCTCGAGAGAACCCAAAGCTTGCCAAGCCGAGGAGGATAAAATACTTGTGGAGGCTCCTTCATCTACAATACATCAGTAAAAAAAAATTGAATTAACTTCAACCCTTATTTGAAAGGGTGTAGAAGAATGAAGGTGAGGCTCAAAAAGGTCATTCCAATCAAAGGAAATCATCCTATAACTTGGAGGGGGTGTGCTCGAAGTGAGCGGAATGCCCCCTTTCTTCTAAAAGTACTGAACTGGAAATGTTAAAAACATAGTCAATAGACACATCACTCCCCATCAAGGAGTGGGATTATCTAGATATTTCATCAGTGTAACCACTTTGGTAGACTCGACACTCTCCAAGAGAAGAGTGGGATCATCCAAAGATTGCATCGGTGTGACCACTTTTCTAGAATTTACACTCTCCAAGAGAAGAGTGGGATCAGCCGAAGATTGCATCGGTGTGACCACTTTGATAGAATCGACACTCTCCAAGAGAAGAGTGGTATCAACCAAAGATTGCATCAGCATGGCCACTTTCTCAACCACTGGATGAATAGGTTGTGAGACAACATGGTCCGAAGGTGCATCACCCCCCAAAAAAGGAGTGGGATCGACTGAAGATTGCATCATCACAACCACTTTCTCAACCACTGGCTGAATAGGTTGTGAGGAAACCTTAAAAGAATCAGAATCAGAAGAGCTTGTAGACAGGGACCATGATCTTCATGCCTCTGGAAGGCCAAGGCATAAATGAGTAAGGTGATCTCCCTTGCAAATATTACAAGGGAACTTAGGCTTACGTCCTTTCCGCCTGGGTTTCTCAACAGAATCAATGCCCCCGGCATGACTCGCAGTGGTTGGTTTCACATCTCCAACGTGACTTGTAGAGGTTGGTTATTGGTCAATAACATGACTCACAGATGCTACAGACCTATCGCCATTATGAATAGCAGTGACTAGACTTTTTCCCCCAGCATGACTTGCAAAGGTTGGGTGTTGGTCTTCAACATGACTAGCATAGGTTGAGGAACTATCTCCAACATGACTCATAGAGGTTGGTGACTGAACTCCAATATGACTTGCAGGGACTAGGTTTGTGCCCCTGGCATGACTTGCAGAGGTTGGTTGCACATATCCAACATGACTAGCAGAGGATGGTTGTTTTCCCCTAGCAGGAATTGTAGAGGCTGGGTCTTGGTCTTTAACATGACTTGCAGAGGTTGATGACCTATCTCCAACATGGCTCACAGAGGTTGGTGATTTATTCTTCCTATTATTCCTCTTTCTATTTTGTTTATACTTCTGGTTACTAGTAGATATACTTTCACCAGAGAAGGTAGAAGGAGGAAGAGAAGACTTTATTGAAGAAGGAACATCAACATGATGCCCATGACATAAGGTGCTTAACTGAGAAGCATTGAGAGAATTTGGGAAATTTAGAATGGTACCCAATCAAACCGATAGTCCCACATTCAACCTAGGAATGTACAAAGTGGCCATCAAAGGGACACCAATGTTTCCAAAGAGAGGAATAGAAAAATAAACCCCTTGTAAAGGGGTTCCTTGGTTGGTATCGTCAAGAACTTTTTCCATGAATATCTATGCACATATTCTTCCCTTTTGGTATCATTCAAGTTCATAAAAGTCTCACACACTAGCTCTAGCAAAACAGTCGTATAAAAAACAACGCCTATAAAGAGGTGGCTTCGCATTTCTAAGCGGAAGACCGAAAAATCCTCACAACAAAGTGGGCAGTCTACCACCTTAGGTCAGAGACCCAAAGCAATGACTAACTAACTCGCTATGGAAAACTAGGGAGCACAGAGCACACCACTAAGAAGAAAATCCTAAAAAGATACAAACCAAACAAATGACCCTTATGAATGCTTCCAACCCAATGAGATGAATTCTTGATCATACAAAGAATTCACATTCACAAAGGCAAACAATAGGAGAAGCAGTTACCTAGACCTTCGATCGACGATCCCTTTAGGTGTCTCCCAGAGAATACAGAGTCTTCCTTAGGTATCGCGATACACCCCTCGCAGTCACCTGTGTGTCAACCTATATAATGGAAACTAGGCCACCAACCTGTAAAAAAAAAAACAGGGGGGGGTACAGTTGACAATTGGGTGAGTGTATGGGCAAGGTAACTAAGTTCAAAGATCCTCCTAAGGCCTGAAATGCAACAAGGCTAGAATCACTCTTAGAGTACCTTGGATGGATCCAAGTGTCTCAGATATCTGACACAAGTCGGTCCAGTAACGCTATAGGATTCACCCCCAATACACACTCTCCCAAATGATTTTCTGGGATGAGGAGTGGATATCTCTATCACCGTCCTCCATGCGGCCTTGTGTTTGACTCCTGTGTGAGAGGAACTTCCTGGATTGAGTAATTACAAAATGGATTTTTCACACCCTAGCATAGACACCTAATTTAATTTTTGGCTTTCCTTGGAGAGTTTACCTCTCCACACCTAATCTAAGGCTCTAGCCTAAGTTGTTGGTGAACCCTAGAAAAAGTGTTACTAATATATTTTATATTAGTGTGTTTTTTTTAGGGAATTTTCTTACTCAAAGAACGAAAGTGAAACTTATGTTGTTTGAGACTCTTGTGAAAAAGAAACTAATAAGAACACTGGCAAAGAATACTTTACACTAATTCTACAAATCAAAAAGAGTTTCAAGCAAAAAGCATGAACAATATTTCAAACATAAAAATGCAATCTTTTCTCCTTTCAGTGAAAAATGCACAATGCAACTTTCTAGTGAAACAAAAGAGAAAATGAAAGGTTTTTCTTTCTTAATTTTATTTTGAGATGCTTTAAAGATGAGAATAAAACACAACACTATGCTAATTTCTTTTTATTTTTCAAATAACAATGCAAAGAAAATGCGAAGAAAGAAAGAGACCTAAAAAACTAAGTTTTTTGTTTGTATTTTCTTCCAACCAAAACAGAACTAACAAAAGATGCTAAAAGAAACTGCAAAATACACGATTCATGGCCCCCCCAACTCATTTTTCTTAAAATTCAAGCTAAAAATAAGCCAAAAATGCTTGGAAACACAGAGAGACAAGAGGATTTCTTTTTTTTATTCCATAAACAGCCTAAGCCTGCAAACGGTCTCAACCCCAAACAACAAAAGCTTCTGGAACTCAGGAAGACCTGAGAACCACAAGTTTCCTGTAGGAAAAGGAAAATCTTTTGAAAAAATTCTCCAAAACAACAAAGACGCATGTTGTGCATGGTCAGCCTGCGTATGTACTCAGGTTGTATATAATGCAGACCGTGTATGTACGCGTGTTGTATAGATAACGGGACGCATACACCTCTGTAAATTTTCAACAAAAAGAAAAAGTTTGGACAAACAACTTGGGAAAGGGAAGCTAGTAGGAACATGGAAGGTGAACAGAGACCCAACCTAACTCAAAACACTCAAAAAACTCAGAAAGAAACTGAAAATCAAATCCAACCAAGATCTCCCACTAGGACCCTAAAGAGAACCCCCAGTGGAGTCGCTAATTCTGCTAGCGGGGAAAATCCCCCTATTACTATATTGGGTCGAGGTATAGGCATAGCATTGAATTCCCTTAAAATACAGTTATATTCCTAAGCTACCCCAAAAATATCTAACCTAAAAGGCAAGAGAGCGGAAGGAAGATCAGTAGGTGTACCTTTGGTCCTAACGTCTGGTGTAGATCTTCTTTGTCTTTATAGCTTCCTAGGTTGTGGGTCTCCTCCCAAAGTTGACCTGCAGGAACACTTAGGAAAAAAATGCTACAAATATACAATATCTACTTGTTACTTTCAATATTCAAATATAAGCATAGATGCATTAATCAATAAATATATAAAGACACACTATATTGGGACAGGAAAAAACTTTTTTATTCAACATGAAGATTGGAAAGATTACAACCTTCTTATCGGCAAATGCTCCACGAACCAGGTCCGGTATCCTCTTATTGTTGCTCCAAGTGCATCATTCCCATGCTGCCTCTCACAACCAACTTATCTCTTTGGGAAAAGGGAATGGTTTGTATAAGAAGAAAGGGCTAGAGGGGGAATGCTCAAGCCAAATCTCAGAAAGGGCTACAAAAATTGGGCTAGAAGGGGAAGGGATTTTGGCAGAGTTTCTTTGTTCTCTTGCTTGGTGATGTAAATGAGACCCCAAGACCTCTTTTATATGAGAAAAATATATTTAATCAGTTTGGGGATGGGCTACAAGGGGTAAAATGGTTGGGAACCCGACTATAGCCTGTAAACTCCACCGAATTCCTTGCATTTTTATATTTTTTGCAGGTAAACGCGGGTTTTCTAGCATGCATCTCGTGTATGTACGGGGCTAACTAGTATATAACTTGCATGTGTATGCGGGTTGTAGTGCAAAAGGATGCATACATGTTCCAAAAAATGGTTTTATAAGAGAGAGTCTCAGCAATAATTTGGCAAATTGTGTAAGTGAAAAGGCCAATGTCTTTTTTTGTTTGTTTGTTAATTTGTGCGGAACCTGTTGGCTACGCGATTAACCTGTGGCTTGAGAAACCGCAACTCAGGGGCATCTAAGCCGTCAAAATCACCCAGGGATCGCACCCGGCCTGAGCCACACCAACCCTTAACATGGTTGGATTTTTTGTCCCCACAGGTTTCGAACCGGTGACTTTAACATCACGAAGTGGCTTAACAACACACTCCGTCACTGACTGCCCTACACCTCGGGGACAAGTGAAAAGGCCAATGTCATGTATGCATAGGTAGGGAATTTTTGGGCTATAACAGTAAAATTCACATAGAATTGCATCATCCCAAAAAGCAATTTAATATTCTTGAAAAACATCATGGAATGAACATATTTAGAAGTGTCATGTTCATTCATTCAGTGACACCATTATGTTGGGGATTGTATGGAATTGTGGTTTGATGTTTGATCCCATGTTGGAGAAGGTAGATTTCAAATTCATTAGATGTATATTCTCTTCCATTATAAGTGTGAAGAGATTCTATACGAGATTGAGCTTCATTTTGAATCCATACATGAAAACTTTTAAATGTTTCAAAAGCCTCTTATTTATCTTTTAGCAAGTACACCCAACACATCCTAGTGTAATCATCAATAAAAGACATGATACATTTATTTTTGTTTGCAAAATAAATAGGCATAGGGTCGCACAAATCAAAATGAATCAGTGCAATTTTTATACATGCTCTATAAGTAGAATCGTGAAATGGTTGTTTTCTATGCTTTTCAAGGATACAAGAATCACATTGTTTCACTTTCCTAGGAATAGTAGGCATACCAGAAACACCATTTTTTATTAATAAACGGAGACTATCATAATTGATATGACCAAATATAGCATGCCACAAAATACTAGATTACATTATACCTTCACTGTGATCATAGTGGTATGAAGCATTTTGTGTATGGGTAGATGTCTTATTCAACTCTAGCGGTCTTCCATCTTCCATTCTGGTCATAGCAATCATGTTATCATAATCCTTTTGTATTTCAACTTTTCCACCAATCATATGAACAAAGTGGCCTTGTTGTCTCATGTGCACAAGGGAAAACAAGATTCTTTTCAACTCAGGAAGATAGAGCAAAATATGCAGAAGAAAATATGGGAATCCATGCAACTTGAGTATGATGATGCCATTCCCAAGGGTTTGAGGCTAGACTTGTCTACAAAATACACTATGGCAGATTCTACATTATCATTGAAGTCTTCGAAGAAGTCTCGACAGAGAAAAATAAATAAAAAATGAGGAAATGAAAAACAGAAGATACACAATACAATAGAGACACAGATATATGTGGTTCACCCAGTGTGGGCTATGTCCACCAAATAAATTTCTAGGTCCTTCCTTTTTATAATCCATCAAAATGAAGGGATAAAACCTACCGCACACCCATTATAACTTCCTCTTATTTCTCTCACAGTCTCCTCTCTCAGAATACAATATTCGCCATAACACGCAACCGCAACACGATTCCCTCATAAAAGAGGGCTTCCTTCTAGGTAAAAAAACCCTAACATAACTTATATATTCATATCTGTGACCTTGTAATGAATAGTTCAGATTGACTATGAAATTATAATATTTGAATTCTTTGACTACGAAATTACGAAATTCTTTGTCCTACATATGAATTAGGAAGATAATCAGGCTCCGCAACCAAAAATCTCCCACTTGGAGACTGATCACAACTCCACTAATGTTGTACCTGTTGAACTATGATCCACCCTTGGACTTGGCAAATTTCCTATATTCACCTTCATGCTTGAAGGCCAACTAAAACTGAGTAGGAAATTAGTTTCTCCATGGTTACTACCTTTGTTAACATGTTTGCAAGATTCTAGCTAGTATGTATATTTTCCAACTTCAAATGTCCATCTTCCAAGACAGATCATATGAAATGGTACATGAGTTGTATATGATTATTATTAGAATGGAAGGTTGAGTTATTTGCAACATGAATGGCACTCTCATTGTCACAGTACAACTTGTTATTCTCCTACTTCTTTCCCAATTCCTCCATAAACCTCTGTAACCAAATTATTTATTTGCTAGCCTCTGTAGAAGCAACATACTATGTTTTCATTGTTGAAAGTGCAGCAACATTTTGTAGTTTTGAAATCCAACTTACAGTTGTTCCACCTACAATAAAAGCATACCTTGTGGTGTTCCTCTTGTTATCTTTATCACCTGCCATATATGAATCAACATATCCCTGTAGAACAGTGTTTGGACCTCCAAAACATAATGCATGAGTAGCAGTACCTCTCAAATACCTGAGAATCCACTTTATTGCCTCCCATTATTCTTTACATGGATTGTTCATATACATGCTCACAACTCCCATTGCATGTGCAATATATGGTCTTGTGCACACCATAGCATACATCAAGCTACCAATTGTTAATGAATAAGGGACCATGTACATGTATTCTATCTTCTCCTATGTCTTGGGACACATTTCTTTGGTTAATTTGAAATGGTTGGCCAAAGATGTACTAACTGTTTTTGCATTCTACATTCTAAACCTCTCCAACACTTTCTCTATGTACTCACCCTGAGACAATGTCAATTTGTGATTTTTCCTGTCTCTTCTTATTCTCATACCAAGTATTTTCTTTGGAGCACCCAAATCCTTCATTGCAAATGAATTAGATAATTTATTTTGTACGACATTTATATATTGCATTTTATACCCTGCAACAAGCATGTCATCTACATACAATAGCAAGATAATACAGCTTCCATTTCCTAGCCTTTTAAAAAAAAACACAGTCATCGGAATGACATCTACTATAACCTTGTTCTATCATAAACCTGTCAAACTTAAAATTCCATTGCCTTGGAGCTTTCCTTATTCCATACAATCTCTGGTTCAACCTACATACCAAATTCTCATTTCCTTTGACCTCATACCCTTGTGGCTACTGCATATAAATCTCTTCCTCCAAATCCCCATGGAGAAAATTTGTTTTTACATCTAATTGTTCAAGATGAAAATATTATACTACCACAATACTTAAAATAGTCCTAATTGAAGTCATTTTAACAAAAAGATAAAACATTTCATCAAAATCTATACCTTTCTTTTGTGCAAACCCCTTTACAACAAGTCTAGCCTTGTATCGCTTTTTTCATCCATCTTATTTCTTCAACTTGTAAACCCATTTATTCTGTAATGATCTTTTTCCTATAGGAAATTGAACCAACTCCAAATTCTGGTTATTTACCAAGGAATCCATTTCATCTTTCATGCCTTGCTCCCACTTATTTTTAGTCTCTACCTACATTGCCTCTTCATAAATTTATGGTTCACCTGAATCAGTCAACAATAAATAATACAATGCAGGAGAGTATTGTTCAACGGGTCTACTTAACCTGCTATATCTTCTAACAACACTTGTATGAGTTTGAGGTACCTTATGCTCCTATTGTTGTACATTTTGATTTCCTGGTACCTTTGGATTTGCATTTTCTTTGATTTCATCAAGCATCATGTATTCTAGTTTTTATTTTTCTTGTTTCTTTCCCTACAACTGATCTGTATACATGACCTTCTCATTTAATATGACATCTCTACTCCTAATGATTTTGTGATTTTCATAATCCCATAAATGATAACCAAAATTGTTAACACAGTATCCAATAAAGGTACACTTCTTGGATTTTGCTTCAAGCTTTGTTCTATTTTCTTTATTAATATGGACAAATGCTTCACAACCGAGAGTCTTTAGAAATGAATAGTTTAATTTTTTACATGTCCATGCCTCCTTTGGAATGCCACCATCCAAACAACTTGAAGTTCCTCTGTTTATTAAGTAAACAGAAGTATCTACGGCATATTCCCATAGTTGTAAGGGAAACCCAGTATGCAATCTCATACTCCTTGCAGGTTCCATGATTGTCATGTTCAACCTTTCTGACACACCATTTTCTTGTGGTTTTCCTGGAACTCTCTTCTCTCTACAAATCCCATGGTATGAACAGTAATCATCAAACTCCTTGTTGCAATATTCACCTCCATTGTCTAATCTGAGACACTTCAACTTTTTTCCTATCTAATTCTCAACCAAATCTTTCCATTTCTTAAAAGTGTCAAAGACATCATATTTTTGTCGAATGCAATAATCCCAAGTTTTTCTAGTTGCATCATCAATAAAAGTAAGATAATAATGAGAGCCACCAAGATATGATACCTGAGTTGGTCCCCATACATATGTATGCACAAGCTCCAACTTTTCACTCTTCTTTTCTTTTCTGACTCTGAGAAATCTGACTCTCTTCTATTTTCAATAAACACAATGCTCACAGAAATCCAAATCAATGTGTTTAAGATCTGGAAACAAATTCATTTTGTGAAGTATTTGCATCCACTTCTCACTCATGTGTCCAAGCCTATGATTCTATAGTGTTGTATCCACTCATGTAGAATCTAAAGAGATAGAAGAGTCAGAATTAACAATACATAAATACAATGTACCTACATTCTCCCCTTTTCCATTACCAATGATCCTTTAGTGACCTTCCATGCCTTATCTGTAAATATATATATACAGCCTTCACTTTCCAACTTCCCTATTGAAATTAGATTTCTTCTTAGATCTGGTGTATGTCTCACCTCTTTCAGTAACCATTGGTTTCAATTCTTTTGCTTTATTTTTATCTTACCCATTCCAACAATTTGACATGGTTCATCATCACCCAAATAAACTTGTCCAAAATCACCTTGAACATAATCTTGGAAATATTTCCTCTGGGGTGTGGCATGAAATGAATCTCTTGGATCTATTTCCCAAGATTCAGTAATATTATCTAAAGAAAGAATCAAATCATCTTGTAACACATCACCTGTTACATTTGCTTCCTGATTTTTTTCTTGTTTTCCATCTCTTTGTGTATTTGGAGCTCTGCAGTCTTTCTTTAGATATCCTTTCTTCCCACAATTACAGCACTCTATCTTTCCTATTCTATATTTGGATTTGCCCTTCCTAGAATCCCCACGGTTCCCTGAGCCCTTTCCTCTATCCTTTTGTCTTCCCCTGTTCTCCATGGTCAATGTATTACCTGGAGTCTCACCTGTGTTTTTCTGTCGCATTCCTCACTAGGGATAACACCAACAACATCATCAAATTTCAGAGTGTTTGAACTAGAGACAGAGTTAATTAAAGCCTCGATCAAGCCTTTCTAGCTTTCTAGCAATGAGCACAATATTAAAAGAGCCCTAACCTCATCATCAAAGTCCACTTTTACAAAACTTAGTTGATTAGTAACCATATTAAATTCATTTAAATGATCAGCAACAAACCCACCTTCTGACATCTTCATATTAAATAATTGCTTCATTAGAAATAATTTATTGGAGGTCGGGGGATTTTCATATATTTTATCCAATGCCTTCATCAAATCCTCCATTGTCATTTCTTTTGAAATATTGAAAGCCACCAACGCTGTCAGGCACAATCGTATCATTCCCATTGCCTTTCTATCAAGAATCTCCCATTATTCATCCTTCATATCCATCATCTTCTTTGGTATTCCACCCAATGTTAGGAATAGATCCTTATTATATAAACAATATTCCATTTCCATCTTCCATAGATGGTAGTTTTGGCCATTAAATTTCTTGACCTTAAACTTTCCATCTTACACCATTTCTCCCACTCAAACTAGGAACCATCTTTTCTTGTGAGTTACCTTTGGCTCTGATACCAGTTGTTAGAAAAAAAGGACCGCAGAGCAAGAAAATAAAACAAAAGTGGAAATAAAACACAGAAGATACACAATAAAATAGAGACACAAATATGCGTGGTTCACCCAGTGTGGTCTACGTCCACCAAATAAATTGTCAAATCCTTCCTTTTTATTATCCAGCAAAATGAAGGGATACAACCTACAACACACCCACTATAACTTCCTCTTGTTTCTCACACAGTATCCTCTCTTAGAATACAATATTCACCATAACACACACCTGCAATACAATTCCCTCATAAAAGAGGGTTACCTTCTAGGGAAAAAAGCCCTAACATAAATTCTACTGTCATATCTGCAACCTTATAATGAATGATCCACATTGACTATGAAATTACAATATTTGAATTGCAAAAAAAATAAAAAAAATCCGGCCCCCTGGCCATGAATTTTGTATCTTGCATTTTCTTTGATATGCATATGAATTAGGAAGATAATCAGGTTCCAACACCAACAGTGCCTATGTCAAGAATCCATGCATCTTTCTTAGGAGTATATGCAGTGTTAAATAAATCTTCTATTACTCTTATATTGCAATGGGAAACAATGTAATGGGAAGATTCAAGTGGATTACCTTTTGTTGGTTATAAAGCTTTACCTTTGTCCTCTTTCTTATTCTATCTATCTTCTTTGATATTATCCCACGGAACTCTACATTCATTTGCTTCATGTGACCTATTTTTTTTGCAATGGGTACAATGAATATTAGATCTATCACCTTGGTTGTGTCTACCCCCCTACCTATTAAACTATTGCTTCCATGTCCACATCCTCTTATGTTTTTTTCTCCTCTAGAAGAATTATGTGGTTTACTCTTGTATTTCTAAGAAAGGTAAAAAATCTCACCAGATGAAGGAGTTGACATCTTTCCAAAGGATTTCTCATGTTCTACAACTTTCTCCACCATCTTGTCAAATGTGATGGATCTCATTTGACCACTTGCTTGCAGAGATTCAAGGTAGTGAGAATATGTAGGGTAGAGGGCCTTAATGAAGGGCATGAGAGGGACTTCAATAGTCACTCTAGTGGATTCAATTTCATGCATTGTGGCTTTGATTTTTGAAGCTAAATCCATAGGGTTATCATTCTTCAACTCTAGGTTAAAGAGATTCAACATTAGTTGTATGAGTTCTAGTTCAGAATGTGTGTCATATAATTCATTCAATATCTTCAAGGTGCCATAGGAATCACTAATGGAAGTAATATGATGGCTCACCTCATCCATTTTT